>JAQGBT010004835.1:0-15632 GCA_034698585.1 Disparrhopalites patrizii
TGTCTCTCTCTCTCTCTCTCTCTTCTGTCTCTCTCTCTCTTCTGTCTCTCTCTTTCTCTCTTCTGTCTCTTTCTCTCTTCTGTCTCTCTCTCTTTCTGTTGTCTGTCTCTCCTTCTCTCTCTCTCTCGCCACCATCAAATTACCGTTTGGCAGTCCAAGGCCCCCATATAATATAGTATATTTTCACGAGGGAGCTTCTCCCAATTTTTATTTGCCAGCTTGTTATTTTTCTGGCGGTTCAAGACCAAATCGTGGCACTCTTCAAATACAACAATATGTAAATACACCCTTTTTATCCCCTAATTTTTAATACATTTAAAATCTTATTTAATATTCCCCATACATACCCCCATCCACGTCTAATCTTTTTTTAATTTGGAATTATCTCTCTCTCTCAATAACAAGCTATGGGATAAATTCGATGTACACCTGACAATAACAAGGGGAGGCATGGTGTCATTATAATTATGAAAAAAAGAGAGATATTTCTTGTAGTATCCTCCAAAGAATTTCTGATTGGATGGGCGTTGGACGAAAGTATAAATAAAAAAAATGGAGAATTATGAGCGTTAGTTAACGTTTTATATTGGAGAAGCCGTTTAGGAGGGACAATTTATGTAGAAAATCATATATTCAAGGGGGTGAATGGGGAATCTTCTGTGTAAAATGTTCATTTAGAAAAAAATATTTGTTTTGCTAATTCTCCACACACACCAGCCACTTTTGGAGGCTTTTGAACTCCCCCAATTGGGGCCTCTTGACTCGTGTGTTTAGTTAAAGGGGTCCGAATATTCCCAAAAGGGCCACTGTAACACATTTACAGACATATGTACAAATGTATAGATATGTATAGATATTTATATAGATTTACATATATGCACATACATATATATATACATACACAAACACACCTGTAATACACACCCATATAGCATGTAATAGTGACTAATGTACACGTGTACACACGGTAAAAATGCACACATTTTATTTTTAAACGCTTTGTACAGCCCTTATGGAAATAAATATATAAAAAGAAAATGTAAATAGAAAAATGCATATACTAATAAAAGAAAGTGCTTACTTTTGCTATTTTTTTTTTGAGAGAGACGACCATAAGCCAGTCGAATGCAATGTGGTTAAAAATGGTGAAAAATAAATAACCCACACTGACCGTCAGTCCATCACCTTTTGGGTCACGACCGTCTCATTATTATTATTGGGATAATTACCATTCCCTCCACGGCTGTACACAGATCCAATGGCCACCAATGTGGACATTGTCCTCTCTCTTTGGCTTGTATATGAAATGAAATTTTTTTTGTACACAAAAAAAAAATTGTAAACAGGCAAAAAGCTTTGGAAAAATACAAAATCAACAAAAAATAGCATATAAGCAGGTGTATTGAAATAATTTTTTTTTTGTTTAAATTGTTTTTTTTTATATTCATTAATAGTTAAAAACTGCGTTTCTGGTTCAAAATAAAGAAAAACAAACGTCGGCTATCTTTATAGTTGCAGCACGAAATTGTGAACAAAAAAATATATCCGGCGTGAAACTCTTTACACAGCTACTTGACAAAATAAAGGAGGAAACTTCCAAAAGGAGCAGAAAATCCGTGGAATTTATCATTTAACTTTTTATTCTCTTATCCAAGTCATGTTTCATTAAAATAAATATTGTATGGTGACTCGCAGCTTTTAAGGCCTTAAAAAGGGTGTAAAATAAATGGTTTCATTCCTCCATAATTTTTTTTCAAGAAGGCAGTCAAATTAATAATTTACCGCGTATATGAAGTACCTTTGTATAATTAAACTGTGAAAAATTCTGTTTGTTAAATGAAACCGCGTACATGGAGAAAATTAAAAATAAATAAATAAAATTAAAAATGTCATTTACAGGTCTGCTTAAATCTGGCAATAATGAAACGCAAAGCTAAAAAAAACAGAAAATCCACAGAATTTGCTCTTTGAATTTTTATTTTCTTCCACACGTCACGTGTTTTATTTGAAGAAATAATGCATGCAGGCTGGCTCGTAATTCTTAAAGCATTAAAAATTGAACAAATACAATTCTTTTATTTGTCAATAAAATTCTAAAATGTAAAAAAAAAAGAAGGGAGTTAAATTAATAAATTCCGTATATGAAGCACCTTTGTACAGTAAAAATATGAAGAACAAAATTCAAGAAAAAATTGAAATATCGTACATAAAAAGATTAAAAATGTGCCCACAGAAAAAAAAAACAAAGAAAATCAAGAAGCAGAGATGTTTATGTTCTTTTCGTAAATTAAAAAAGGCGTACTTTGTCCACATCATCGTGTTGCACTTGCACTTTCATTCTCTTACATAAAAAAAATATGGACATGCCCACCTTAAAAAAGTCTTTTAGGACTTTGTATAATAATTGTTCACAGTAGGTAATATTTGCTTAAATAGTGAGACGGCACGTTTTCGGTGAATGTGCCAGGAAACTCCTTTTACTTTATTATTTATTTTATTATTAATATTTTCCATGTGCCTTTACATATGAAACTTTTGTATTTAAAATACATATTTACACATAAAATTCTTTTTGCCTTCAATGAAATATAGACATGGTAAGATTTATGTCCATTTTCCCACTTTAAATATGCTGTCGCCATTATAATAATTCCCATTCTTAATGTTTTTCTGGCTATATCTATATAATAATGACTGTATTCGGAGGGATTTTTTTTTTTTTGGTTACTTCATCACCTTTCATCATATCCGTTATTGTCCCTCCTTTGCCACCATTATCATTATTGCTCTTGCCATTTAACTTCAACCATTTACCAGTGTATTATTGTTACTCGTGCCATTATTATTGTTTTTTCTCTCTCTATTTTACTGTTATTGTCCCTCACACTTATCCCTTAGGATTAATGCATTGAGGGAGGAGAATAAAAAAAAACGTATTTTTTATAAGTAAAAAGAAATGTGAGGAACACGTGGACATTTAATTTTTTTTAGAAGGGGTAAATGGAGGGGAAAAGTCATTTGAAAAACATTAATGAAAGGAGGTGGAGGAGAGCTGAAGTAAACGGCGACATTAACATAACAGGCCAAGAGCGTACATATTTGGATTAGAAAATTTTTTTTCATTCATTTGCATTTTTTTAAGCCCAAAGCCACAAAATACAGATGTGCTGTAATACATAATACATGAAAAAAAGATGTTGGGAAGCCCTATAATTTCTGTGTCATCTCCCTCTCCAACCTTTCAAAGGTCAATAAATTTTATTGCAATAGCACGGGTGTGGAGCGTCTGTTCTGTAATTCTGATTATCGCCATTTATGATCAACTGGATTCCAGAAATTTTTTCTTTGCCTTTGTGGAGGCGAATAAGTGGAATTAAATGGATTACTAGTTTTTGTTTATTGGGACTGAATAAAGATATTTTTTGAATATCATCAATGCTGCCAACGAAAACAAGGAAAGAGGTCTACATAATTTTAAAATCTCCCGCAATAAAAATAAAAACTTCAGTCACCATTAGAGACAATTATGTAGAAAAATCCCTTCAAATTTCAAAATATCTTCCGCAATAAAAAAAAAAATCTCCAAAGCTACGAAAAGGTACAAATCGGGAAAAATTGTTTTGAATTTCAACAAATTTCCTGCGATGATGCGATACAAATAAAATCGCCAAATCACGAAAAGGACCAATCGTGAAAGAAAATGGTTTTGAATTTCAACAAATTTCCGGCAATAGAAAATAACATTTCCAAAGCCACGAAAAGGGACAAATTGTGAAGGAAAATTATTTTAAATTTCAAAATATCTCCCGGAATAAAAATAAAATCGTCAAGGCCACGAAAAGGGACAAATCGTGAAGGATTTTTTTTTTCAATTTCAGCAAATTTCCCAGCGATGAAAATAAAATCGTCAAAGCCACGAAAAGGGACAAATCGTGAAGAAAATCCTTCCAAATTTCAGCATCTCTCACAATAATAAAATATCCACAGCCACCAAAATAGACAAATCAAAATTGTGGAAAACAATTGTTTCAAATTTCAAAAAATCACCCGCCATTAAAATAAAATCTTGAAAGATACAAAATCGGGAAGAAAAATCGTGTGAATAACAGAACATCTCCCTCAATAAAAATAAACTCTTCAACACCACCACAAGAGACAAATCGTGGAGAAAAATCCATAATCCAGATCTTGAGCTTTCACAGAAAGTTTTCCGCAGAAAAACATTACATTACAAACCCTACTTCCAGCGTGCTTGGGCTCTCCAATGAGATCTCGTATGTACATATGTATATAAAAAAGCTGACAGTGAAAAAAGCAGGTAAGAACTAAAAAGTGTAAAATAATTTTTTTTATGTATATCGTTACTTAAAAAAGAAAGAGTTATTATTATTACCAGTCTTTTTTACCATCCAAATAAAAGGAGGCCTGGAAAGGGAAAAAGAAATGGATCGAATGGGGCTGATGGTGAAGTACTTTTCCCCATAAAACTCCTTATTGCCCTCCTGCTGAGTGACTTCACATTTGTTCCATCGCCATTTCCAAGACGTTCAAGCCCCCTAAAAAATCTTCTTTTCTACTCATCTCGTAATAATGCATATAAAGAGGTTTTTTATGGAGAGAAAAAATGTCGACTGGTGATTGAAAAAAGGGAGGATTTTTTTCATCAATAAAATTTAATGTCCCAAGCAGATCTCAAGTACTCGTGTGCCATCCATTTCAAATATTCCTCCCAAAGGCTTCCTTGCTGCCGTTTGGGTGTTAAAAAAAAGGGGAAAAGTAATTTCCAATATGTTTCAAGTCAAATGTCATTTCCAGGGAAGATGAACTTTGTGGAATTTTTTTTTTTGGGGGGTGCCAGACGTCGGCGTCAAACGTTAATCTTCACCTTGCTTTGAGTATAATTTAAATGAGGGAAAATAGTCAAAGCCTAATTTATGGCGGGAAAACAGGAACCTTTTTATCTGTATTTTTTCCCCCTTTTCTTTTCGTAACACCAGTTTTCAATCAGAGAAGCAAAGGTAAAAAGACAAGGGAATTAATAGGAAAGAAGCTTCCATTTATACAAGGGAAAGTATAGCGTTTATAGTGGTGATTTTAATGGTCTCCACACCATCCTTTTATACCTTCATTGACCATATTTGGAAGGGATTCAACTGTATGTAAATTAATCCTTTCGATGGTCCTCACACGGAGAAATGTACGAATACGGAATAATCTGTCATCATGTAATTTCTTGAAACTAAAGCATACTACATTCTCTTGAGTTTCCACATGTTGAATATATGTATCTAATATATAAATGATATGTATCTAAATGTATACATACTTCCAATCGTACATGAATATACTCGACTACAATTTATTTACATCCACATTTGCCTCATCAGATTAGTTGGTGGTGCGGCAATAGGGGCGAAACAAGCAAAAACGTGTAATGTATATGGCTCAGACATCGATGGGCACGGGCTGGGGCAGTTCTATAAAAGGCGAAAGGGAAGCCGATGCCTTCTGTGTACGAAGGGGTTAATGACGACAAAAGAATTCCCAAGACTCAAAGGAAAATGGCGAGACGAGAAGGCATGATCAGGATGTAGAGGAAAAAAGTCAAGAGGGAGGAAGCCGGGGAAATTGATGACAAATAGAGATAGACACGGAGAATGGAACATGAAAGAAATAGGTAGAAGAAAAATGAAAGAGATAAAGACGAAGTGGAAGAAAGAGAGATTTACGAGAGGAAAAAGTGGTGATGAAAGACGCAAAGAAGTAAAGAGATGGAGGGAATCGAAAAATGGAAGAGAGAGAAGAAAAGAGAGAATGATAAAGAAGGGAATAATGAGAAATAATAAAGAAATCAGAAGAATAAGAGAAACCGAAAAAAGATTGAGAGAGACGGAGTGTGAAGAGATGAAAAAATTCAGACCGCCTGGACTACCTGATGAAGAATGTATCAATGCATTATTCGTAATAAAATAATTCAGCTTGAAATTGTAAATGGCATTTGAATCAGACAAAGTAACTATAGAGGGATCCAAATAAATGGGAGCAATAAGGAGAGAGAATGAGAGATAATTCACGAGACATGAGAAATCAGAAGAAATGAAGAGGAATAAGGAAAAAGAAAGAAATCAAAGAAAGAGATGTAACTAAGTAAATAAAGAAAAATCAGGACAGTTAGAATCTATAAAGTCAACAGGAGAAATCAAGAGGAATTTAAGAGATATAAGTAAATCAAGAAAAATCAGAGTACAATCTATAAAGTAAACAAGAGAAATCAGGAGAAAGAAAGAGAAATAGAGAAACACGTGAAAAGGAGGAAGCCAGAGACGAAAATGGGTAAGGACAAATTCGGAGAGAAAAATGAATAAGGATAAAGCTAGAGGAAAATGACGAAAATAAGGAGACCGGAAGAGACAGAGATGAAAAAAATCGGAAGAAGGAAAGAGAAAGAGCGAAGTGGAAAAAATAAGATGTGATGTAGCAAAAAAGTCGAGGCAAATTTGAAAAATAAGTATAAATAAACAAAAGAAAATGAGGGGAAAGAAAAAGAGAAATGAGCAAAAAGAAAGAGAGCGAAATGAGGAAATAGAAAGAAAGAAATTAGAAAAAAGGAAGAGACAGAAATGAGGAAAAAGAAAGAAAGAAATGAGTAGACAGAAAGAGACAGATATGAGTAGGAAAGGCAGTTATCAAGTGACACGGGAAAATAGGGATGGCGAAAGAGAAAGGGAGAAAAATGGGAGAAATAAGGAGAAAGAAATCAAGAAAAACTACAGGAAATTGGAGAAAGAAATCAAGAAAAATTAAAGGAAATTGGAGAAAGAAATCAAGAAAAATTAAAGGAAATTGGAGAAAGAAAACAAATTAAATGAGAGAAAAAGGGGGGGAAATCAAAGAAAACCAATGAAAAGGGGAAAATTTAAGAAGGAAATCCAAGGAAATTGGAGAAATTAGACGGAAATCAAATGAAGTAGGAGAAATTTGGAGAGAAAAAGGGAGAGTAATAAAAGAGAATGGGAGAAGTCAGGCCAAAAAATGACAGGGCGAATCAAAGGGAAAAGAAGATTAACATGACTGGACAAAGGGAAAGATAAAGATGAACCAATAAACAAGAGGAGCAGATGAAAAATCAATTAACAAGAGAAACAAAGACAACAAAAGGTGGATTTATCCTAATGTTAACCCAGAAGAATATATAAACAGAGAGAGCAAGAGAGCGAAGGAAGGGAAAGGGAATAACACGGGGCAAGTGGAGACAGCCAAATAACAAAGGGAATTCCGCGACAAAGTAAAAGTGGCCCATTCTGCCTCTCAACCCTTTCCCTCCAATATTCTTCTCGCACATTTTACTCAGTGAAAAGAAACCATTTCCTCCAAGCACACGTTCGCACCTTAAAAAAAAAAGGGAATCCACCTGAAAGAATGAAAGAACATAAAGGAAGCTGGAAAAAACAAGGAAAAGAGTCCATCTTGGTAGTAATTAGAAAATAAAATAATGAATTACACATAAATAAGGAGATTCTTTGGGATGGACGAGTCCATGGCGTTGATCAAGTAATTGACGCGTTGGTGGGCAAAAGGCTCATTGTCAAGCATACAAATTACTTCTGGCTCCTTGTCTGTAGTACATTTATGCAAAAAAAAAAAAGTTGCTGGTGCATGCCAAAAAAAAATGGGACCGTCCCCGCCTCGTCGTGCTCCTATTTTTTTCCTTTTTCTATACAAGCGTCTTCACTTTTATGTTATGGCAAAAAAAAAAAGAACAATTTAATGTTTCATCCTGAAAGAGAATGGGGGGAAAAATGGGAAGAAGAGCGAAAGGAATTTTTTTTAAAGGGGGGAAGAATCTGAACAAGGTGCAACATGGACATAAAAGGAAATTTCAACCATGTTATTATGGCCTCTAAACGTGAGCAAAAAGAAACAGGAGCTCAATAACAAGAGGAAGAAGATAAACAAGAGGATTCATATGTATTATTTTTTTTTGTACAAAAACAAAATTCCATTTGAAAAAAAAAGATTTGAGAACATAATTCCCTCCCGTAAAGGTTAGGGGTATTAACCTCACTCCTTTACAACAATGCAGATGATGAGCAATTAGCCCTTGAGTCTGTCAAATACTTCATTATTAAAAAAAAAAAAAAAAAAAGGAATGGAATGGCCATTATATCGTCCTCCCTTGAAATTTTTTTTTTTTGAAAATCATCTGTCCGAACAAAAATCAAATTTGATTATTCCCGCCCTGCCCAAATGTAATTTGTCCTTCCCTTTTTTCCCAAGAGCATTTTAGTATGTCTTCTATATGTATTGTGCTTATAAGTACAAAGATCCCCCACAGCTTTACCATGTCGGATCATAGGGATTTTTTTTAATATTAAATCCCCATTGTTACAGGGTGATCAACAAAAAATGGGGGATTTAATTGCTCAGGTACAGCAATAACTGTCAATCGTTTAACAAGAACATTTCTTTCTCTCTTGCTACAAACAAATTATTATCCGGATTACAACGAAAAAAAAAAATTCTTACCATTCCATCACATACATGTGGTGTACCATTATTTCCCTTTACTATACAATGATTCAATGACATTTCAGAAACAATATATGGGTGCAAAAAAATATTAATAATTACGAGACGTGTAAGGAGAGAGGTGCCGTTAAAAAGGGTTTAAAGTATTGTTTGTGTGTGCAGAATTTATTAAAAGATCCCCACTCCAGATAGAGAAAGGGAGGAAAAGAGCGAGACAAAGAGGAGGAGATGGGAAATAGAGGGACAGCGAGAGAGAAGAGACGGAAATGTCGAGAAGAGAGACAAAGATAGCCAGGCAAATAAAAACGAAAGAGGGAGAGGGAGCGAAAAAAACAGAGAAATAAGACGAAAAGAGAGGAAAGAAGAGGAAAACGAAAGGAAAGGGAGGAGAATAGAAACAAAAGCGAGGGAAGGAAAGAGAGGAAAATAGGAGGAAATTCAGAGAGAGAAAAAAAAAGAAAAAAAATTTATAAAGAGACCGGAGAGGTCAGCGATCACAGACACATCCAGCTACAAAAAGCAATGCAGAATATAGACACGGTCGAATAGATATCTGCATTGCTAATTAGCTCTAAATATTTTTGTATTGAAACGGTGCGTGGCGCTAAATCGACTCGAGTTTCCTGGAAGCTAGAAGGAGACGAAAAGGGAAGGAGATGAGAGAATGGGAAACTCGTTCCCAAGAGATAGCGACAAATAACAGATGGAAAACAAGGGAGAGAAAGACGAGGAAGGAGAGGGAGAAAAAGAGAACGAGATAGGAGAAAATACACAGAGGGATTGTGAAGAGAGAATAAGAGGAGCTAGAGGAGAGAGAAAGTATGAGAAAAAGAGCAAAAGAGAAAGATGGAAAGGAACGAGAGAAGCCGAAAACAGACAGCAATATAAACAAAAATAGAGAAAAAGAGAGAAAACCGAGAGAGAAAAAGAGAAAATCGAGAGAGAAAAAGAGAAAAGCGACATCGACAGAGAGAAAAGCGAGAGAGAGAGAAAATCGAGAGAAACAGAGAGAAAAGCGAGAGAGAAAGAGAGAAAAGCGAGAGAGGAAGAGAGAAAACCCAGAGAGAAAGAGAAAAGCAAGAGAGACAAGCGAGAGAGAAACAGAAAAGAAAGAGAGAAAAGCGAGAGAGACAGAGAAAAGCGAGAGAGAAAGAGAGCAAAGCGAGAGAGACAGAGAAAAGCGAGAGAGAAAGAGAGAAAAGCGAAAAAGAAAAAGATAAAATTGAGTAGACAGAGAAGCAGAAAACAGAGGGAAACAAAGAGAAATAGAGAGAAATGCAGAGAGAAATAGAAAGAGAAATAAAGCGGGAGGAAGCCGAAAAGAGAAAGAAACACAAAGATAGAGAGACAGAGCAGAAAGTGAGAGGGAAAGCGAGAAAAATGAGATTGAAATTGGGGAAAGACGGGAAAAGAGGGACAAGGGAGAGAGAGAAAAAAGCAAAGAGAAAGGAAAAACGAGAGACGAGAAAGAGAAAATATAGGAAGGAAAAGAGAGAGAAAGAGAGAAATGAAAGCGGCAGAGTGTGAGAAAAAGACGAAAATGTGAAAGAAATGGAAGCCAAAGGTAAAAAAACGAGAGAGAAAAGAGACAAGGAAACGTATATACGTAGAAAGAAAGGGAGAGAGACATAAAAGAAGAGAGAAGGTGGATGATGAGAGAAAACAACATGAGTTCTTGTTGAAACCTTGATACTTTTTGGATGAGACGAGAGTGCGTGAGTGAAGATCTAAATCATGTTTTTTTAAAAATAAATATATGTATTACTTACAGGTAAAAGTTATTTTTTTCTGCATGCACTCTTCTCTCTCTCTCACTTGAATTTTATTATTAAAAACTCACCTTTCCTTCGGGCACCAATTCAATTCAAGATACTCCTCCTGTCTTCCTGCTTTTCCTTTTCGTCAGTTTTTTCCCCTCTGCCACAATCTGCAACATGAACACGACCAGGAATTAAAATCACGTAATTCCACCTAGACATCTTGTACATCTTTTCTTAGGTACGAACACACGTCAACGGTCAGTTGAGATGCGAAGTGGCATGAATTCTTTTCTCAAATCCGGAATGCAAAAATACTGACGCCTGCACAGCCTTGTCGTATATATTGGTACGGGGAAACACAAAAGGGAGCTATATTGAGAGGCCCACATATCCCGCTTTTCGAATTGGTACTCTTTATTTTTTAGTCTCAAAACACTCCCGTTTCATATTGGAGAGATAAATCTCTGGAGATTTTGAGGAGGATTCTGGAATTAAATAAAAAATGTGAGTTAGATTTGCGCTTCAAAATATAGATACTATAATTAGTTATACAGATAATAATTAATACTCATTCGCATAATTATAGGATATTATTGAATTATTTACAGAATGTCCAAAATATTAATTGTAGTAAGCCCAAATGGAACTACGCTGCTTTGTACCAGAGGATACAGTGTTAAAGGTATATTTACACGAGGGGAAAATATCAATGTCGGTGGAGTCTACATGATTTCCATACAGGAAAATCATCGTTAGGAGTAAATGATGAAATGATCATGGCCATAAAAGGAACTCCAAAATAAGTAGCTGAACTGTTTTATTACATTTTATTATCACTATTATTTTTATCCTATCTTTCACCTTTCGAAGGGAATGAACATGCATGAACTTTCAGAGGAAAGTCTTGAGGCAAGGGTAGAAAAAAAAACAAATTCTGTGTGTAAATATATGCGCATATTTTTAGAAGAAGGTACTTCACCACCCTCGCCCTTTTTTTTTTTGCTGAGGAACAGAGAGATGATAGGAGATAGGAGAGACAAATTTGTCGATAGAGATGAGTAGAGAGAAAGGGATGGAGTGAAGGGAGAGAAAAAGAAAGGGAGAGAAATAGACAGAGAGAGAGAGAGAGAGAGAAAGGAAAAAATCGCTTTAGGTCATACCTAAAAACTTGACTGCAAACATGCTTTTATTTTTAAGATTTTCATGGCTAAAAACGCTCCTCTCATAATAAATAATAATAGGATGTGTCACACAATTCATTTGAAACGATATGGAAGAATGTACAAGAATTACAAAAAAAGAAGACATTACACGCATATTAATAACAATTTTTTTATCTCTCCTTTGAACCTGGAATAAAAGCATAAATATTTGCCAGACGAAGAAAATTCTTCGCCAGTACTGCGATTTCCTTCTTTTTTATCTTGTTGTCTATAAAGCCGGATTTATTATCGCCGGAGTTGAAGGAATTCCTTTATTATGAGTAAGTTTTGAATTCCCTGGAATGCAATCGAATTGGCATACTGTAGCAAATAAGACAAACCAGGAATAATAAAATGCCAGTTTCACAATATGAATTGGTTGGGCATAACCTGGAATCAATTCCAAATGAAAGAAACAAACCGGAATTCAATTCAAAAATGCATTGGAATTCAATTTAAAAGCACCGATTTAAAAAAAAAACCATGACAAATACAAACATCGGAATTCCAACAAAAACATGCCAGAATAAAATCTAAAAAAAATTAGAATAAAATCTAAAAAAAATTAGAATAAAATCTAAAAAAAATTAGAATAAAATCTAAAAAAAATTAGAATAAAATTTTAAAAAACACAAAAATTCTATTACGAAACGTCAGAATGTTCTTAAAAACATACTAGAATACTATTTTTTTTAAAAATCCAGAATTGAATTTTAAAAATCGTGCCAAAATACAATGAAATAACTACCGTAATAAAATTTAAAACAAACACCGTCTAATCCAAAAACATGCCAGAAAATAAAATAAAACATGTCAGAACCCATTTAAGAAAACATGAGACAATACCATTTATAACAACTCAGAATTGAATTAAAAAAACAGGCCATAGAATTTAAAAAAGATTAGAATAAAATTTAATGAATACACGCAATAATTTAGAAGATCGGACTGAAATTTAACTAAAAAATTTACAATGAAATTTAACCACAAAATTTACACTGACATTTAGCTTAAATACTGACAATGAAATTTAACCAAAAAATTTTAAATTAAATTTAACTAAACAATTTACTATGACATTTAACAAAAACATTTAAATGAAATTTAACTAAAAAATTTGCACTGAAATTTAATTGAAAAATTTGCACGGAAATTTAATTAAAAAATTTGCACTGAAATGTAATTAAAAAATTTACCCGGGAATTCATTGCCAAAACAAAATCTGGAAGCAATTTAAAAAAAATAATAAACCGACAAAAAAACAATTCCCCAAACATCCAACAAGGCGAATGGTGAAGAGTGGTACAAAATGGCATAAATTCCCCTTAAGGAATGTAGTAACCACGTGTTAATTAACAGTGCACGTCCAAAGCTTCGTGGAAGAACGTCCATTTATTTCCGAAGGAATGTAAGTTGCATGGCGAATGCAACCCTTTTTTTCACATTCTTAATAGTACACGTTAAAGCATCTCATAATTTATTTTGTCCAAAAAAAAAATGCCGCTCTTTCATCCCCGTCAAAGCCCCGACATTGAAAAGAGGGATATGCCCAAACAGTTATTTATTTACATTTTTTTTTACAAATCCAATACATTTAAAACAAACAACCGCAAATATGCGAATAGCCAGTCAAGACTTCGTGAAAAGCAGCCGCTGCCCCCTCCAAAGGACATTCACGGGTGTGGTCCCACTCCCCGGACGTCTTTATTCCCTTAGAACACAGCATTCTCTGTACAAATAGAGAAAGAGTTTAGAAATCGATAAACAATCAAATATTTTGTAATTTCTTTCCACCAAAAAATTACTTGGAAAAAATTACATGAAAAAATTATAAGAAGCAAACAAAGAGAAAAATAGGAGAAAAAAAGCCTCACTCTCTCTCTCAGCACACCTCTGGATATTATTATCATTATTTTAAAAAAACAGAGAAAAATACTTGTTTCCATTCATTTGGGAAGCAAACAGTACAAGAGAAAGGATTGTTTGAAAGGAAAAATAATAATGAGCAGTTGCCCACGAAAAGGAAAGGGAAATGCGATTAGAATTCGGTTCATCGTTTCAAAGAGCTTGGGCAAAGCTCCAATTGAACTTATGTACATATAATATGGCAATTGCCTAATATTCCTGTACAAACTCAACTTTTCCGACCAACTTCATCTTGCTCTAATGCATGTGGCGGGGATACAGAGAAAGAAATGGGAAAAGTGATGTAAGGAAATTAAACGGAGAAAAAAATCGTGAATGGGCAAGGCCTCCACCAAAAAGATTTATTAGCGTTTCAGAGCAACACGATCGACTCCACTCCAAACTGCCAAAGACCTTTTTGCCACACAATAATAATAACAAAATTAAATTGAAACATTATTACGTACATTTACGCTGTTATTGGTCGTGGTAAAAGTGTTTTTATAAGCGCCGCCAAAAAAAAAAAAAAATCGAGAATAACAAAATAAAAAACGATAAAAAAACAGGAAAGTCCAATGCCAATATACGGGATTTGGTCTATGTATTAAACAACGCCCACTCGAATCGCATGAACAGGTGCATATGTTTATGTGATACAATAAAGAAAATATCCAAAAAAATAACGGGTTATGTTTGAAATTTTATTACACATTTAGAAAAAAGAATTTCAACCTTCAATAGCCTGACAAACGCAAACCTGCCGTAATAGGATAATTTTAGGAATTCATTGAATTTTAAAATTTTAATTAGATAAAGTTGGCACTTAATATAGTAGGCACGAAGATCTTATTAGCTGTATTGAAACCGTCTTAAAATAGTATCCATTAAAATAGTAAATGGTGCCGAATTAGTACAATGTTAAGCAAGAGAGAGAGCGTGCAATATAGAGAGAATTTATCAAGAACTAAGCAGAAAGATGGTAGGGAGAAAAATGAGAAAGAAAGCAAGGACGAGAGATACACAAAAAGGAGAGGGGAAAAGAAAAAGCAAAGAGATGCATAGTAAAAGAGAATCCAAGACTAAAACGAAAGAAAAGGACAGCAAGAGAGAAAGGCAAACCCAGAGAAAATAGCGGAGCAGTCTTGAAAGACAGAGAAATCAAGCGGGAAAGACAAAGACAACAAAAGAGAAAAACAAAATACAAGCAGGAAACGCAAAGAGAGAGAGAGAGAGAGAGAGAGAGAGAAGCGAAGGACCAAGAAACAAGGAGACAAACAGAGAAAGACATCAACAAACATCAAGTGGCAAAAGAGAGAAAACAAACAGAAAAGCCAAGACCAACATAGAAGACCAGAGAGAACAAGCTAAAACAACTCAAATCAAGTGAAAGACAAAAGAAAAAAAACAAAGAAACAAGAGATAGAAACAAGTACAACAAGAGAAAGACAAGAGAAAAACAACAAAGAAACATAAACAAATGCAACAAGTAAACAAGAGATAATACAAATAAACACGAGATAATACAAATAAACACGAGATAATACAAATAAACACGAGATAAAAAAGATAAAACACGAGATAAAAAAGATAAAACACGAGATAATACAAATAAAACAAGAAAAAGACTGAAGAGAAAAAACAAAAAACAAGAAAAATAAAGAAGAGAAAAAATAGATAAAACAAGAAAAAGACTGAAGAGAAAAAACAAAAAACAAGAAAAATAAAGAAGAGAAAAAATAGATAAAACAAAAAACCAAATAAAAACAAGAGACAACTACAAAAAAAACATATACATAAACGAAACAAGAGACAAATACAAAAAAAAAACTTAAACACAAAGGAAACAAGAGACAAAGAAAAAGGAACCATCTGACAAAATCAAGAAAACAGAAGACAAAACATAACGCAAGTGATTAAGAAAAGAAAGAGACACAAAATAATAGGATGTAAAATAAAACTTGAAAGAAAGACAAAGAAAAGACAAGAAAATACTTGAAAGAAAGACACAAATCCATAGACAAAGAAAACTAAACAAGAAAGGCAATGTCGAAGAGCGGAGAAAATGGAGGAAGGCGAAACAAGAGAGGAATGAGAAGTTGAAAGAGAAAGGAAGTATAGGAAAGTAGGAGAGAAGGAGAGTAAGAGGAGATATTAAATTTAAAAAATTAAACCTGGGGTTTATACTCCGATATACCGTATGGTCTGACAGAGTGTTTCCCTTTATTCTCTCGGTTTG
>JAQGBT010004836.1:0-15629 GCA_034698585.1 Disparrhopalites patrizii
GAGAGAAAGAGAGAAAAAGAGAGAGAAAGAGAGAGAATGAGAGAGAGAGATTGAGAGAGAGAAAGAGAGAAGAAGAGAGAGAAAGAGAGAGACAAGAGAGACAGAATTCATGTGGGTGAATAACAAGTCCAAAAACTGTAAATGTACACAGTGAACATTTTTGGAATTTCTTCTCCAAAAAACCCACCTCGTTACTCGGTTGGCTTGAATCTCTTTAAAAAATTAAAGCAACTCACAAGAGCTTGTTCTGTTTCTCTTGCCTCTCTCTCTTTCTCTCTCTCTCTGGTCCTCGTCTCTAGTCGGGAGTGGAACGAGTTTCTAAAGTACACACGCAGCCTCCGTGTAATGTGACTGTTTTATGTCCCTCCACATTCTCAGGTCAATTTAAATTCACAGGTAATTAAAGGCGTTCCAAGTCACTCACTTGCTTCACTTTCTTCCCTGTCATTTCGCCCTCTTCCTCTCCCCCTCCCCCTCCTCCACCTGAACTCACTCAAACCACTCAGACACACTCTCCAAAGGGTAAAAAAAGGAATGAACGTACATAGTAAGTACGTGTGGTAGCAGAACCAATAATAATAGTTTTGACGGAGAAGTGAAGAAAACATGGCACAATTTCCTCTGTCTCTCTCCCCTTTCTCGCCCTCTCTCTCTCTCTCTCTCCAACTCTCTATTTCTCCGTCCAGGAGGAGGGAATTGGATTGAAAACTTTGTGTATGTGTTTGGACTTGGTAGTAAGTAATAGAAGAAGTAATAGTGGAAGTAGTAGTAGTCGTCGTAATAATGTTTTTCCACCATTAAGATAGTAACAAGTGTGTGTATGTCTGCGTACGGTAAATGAGACTGCGGCGGAGAATATAGAGTTATAAAAAAAGTAGTACGACTACCAGTGGCAATAGAAAAGCCCCAAAGGAGAGGTGGAGGGCGAGAGAGGAAGATGGAGAAAGAGAGAGAGAGGGAGAAAGAGGAGAGAAGGACAGAGAGTAAGAGAGAAATGAGAAAGAGAGAGAGAGAGAGAGACAGAGACGGAGGGGAAAGGAGAGCAATATTTGGAGATGAAGGAGGAGGGTGGAAGTTTTTCGGGTCTCTCTCCTCGTCCAATTCCCTATAATATCGTAGACAATTATTAAGGAAATAAATCCTGAGTGCGATAGACATGTCGACCACAGAAGTTTCCCAGAGTCGATAACGTTATTGCTGGGACCATTGAAAGAGGTGAAATTTGTGAGACGATTATGTCTCTCAGCATTTATTCGATGGCTTTTCTATATAGCCTTAGAGTAGTAGTCGAGAATAGGGAAAAATCTTACCCCACCTCCCCCGTTTTTTCTGCCCGCCGCAGGAAAAAAAATGGGAAACTTTTTTCTCTCCTTTTTTTTCTCCTCTCCCGCCATTATTAACTTACATACATGAAACATGAATAGAGAGAGAGAGAGAGAGAGAAAGTTCCGGGATCGGAAGACGTGTGTATTGGAACATTGGCCGTGGTTGGGAGGAGAACATTATTATATATTCCGTGAGTTATAATCTATGTTCTTGACATCCTATTGGATATGCGCATTCCCCCTCCTTCCCCCCCAACCTCCTCCCTTCTTCTTTTATTCACCGATTTTTTTTTCTAGATCACTCTCCCCCCTATAAGCGGGAGGGGATAAAAAGGAATAGATGGAACTTGGGTGAGCGGAGAGAGTTGGATAAAAAAATAGAAAAATATCTCCACAGAGAGGAAGAGAGAGTGAAATCCTCCTTTTTTTTAGCTCGTATACAATAATAATAGTAATAGTATGGAATGGGAAATGTGGTGTACAAGTAGTAGTAGAGGAATTGTGGGTATGTGTGTGAATCCTTGATATTTCCTTTGGTCGTATTTGCAGTCTCTTTTTCTCTCTCTCTCCGCCTACTCTCTCTCTCTGTCTCTCTCTCTCTTCCCCGTATTTGTAATGTGTTGTTGTACAGCCTGAGAAATATTGAGTGTATGACTATCGAAAGTCGTAGCGGCAAAAACATAAGTATTAGGGAAAGACGTGAAATGGTCTCACATCCTAATTTATTACTGAAGGAAAAGTGGAAATAACACTGTAATTTACGCGATGCTTCGTCGGTCTTGAAAAACTACCTTAAAAGGATCTTACTTATAAGCTCTTTCTTCTCCTTTCTCTCTCTTCTCCTCCCAAAACATTTCCCCTCTCCTCCTCCTCCTCTTCCTCCTCCTCCGACACATCTCCAACTACCTTACGTCTCTCACACATTCCTCTTACATTTTCTTTATTACTTACTTCTATGAGGCCCTACTGCTACCAACATTGCTAGTGCTTCTCCCATTACAATTTTACTTCTCTCTCTCCCTCTCTCTCTCTTTCTCTCTCTCTCTTTAGCTTCCTCTCCATCTCTCTTTCTCTTTTCCCAGTCAATTTTTTTTCTCTCTCTCTTCCGTGCTATTACGGTCCTAGAAGAGTCAGTATATATGGAGTAGACGGGTGTTTTGGGTGCTCACACACTTTGTATGCGAGCCTAGTAGTGGCTAGTAGTGTCAAAGAGTTAGGAAGGGGGAGAGTGAGTAAAGAAGGAGATAGTTGCTTACTTTTACTAGCTCTATTATTTGTCAACGTCTGAGCTTGAATTATGTCTCTATTTTGGCCCTCGTACAGGTTCAGTGTGTATTCATTTCACTGGGAAAATGATCGCCTTCCAAACGTCTCTCTTTATTTTTTCTCGCTCTTCCTCTTTCTCTCTTTCTGTCTTCTCACGCTCTCTTTCGTCCCTCATCTAGCGGAGGCAACCCTTTACGACTGATTACGAGCTGGGCATCTAACGTCACAACTAATCATACTAGGAGCCATTGGCTCTTCCTTCATGAACTTTCTTTTTTCTTGGTCCTCCTCCACCTCCTTCTCTTCTCAGATGTCCGACATCTCCCATTAGAACTCAGCCTCCTCCTTACTTTTGTTGGAAGTCCCCCCTCCCCCTCAATTTGTTTCGTACGGTGGAAGGAGGAAACTTTTGTGGGGAGAAGAAAAAAACCTAGGGAAATGGCTGTAGTTGTGGCTTGTACAGATAGTAGTCGTTGTAGTAATAATATAACTTTTCCAGAGTAATAATTCCACGGACCAATTACTGTGTATTTGGAGGGGCTGGAGCACACACGTGTGGTTAGTTTTTTTGGGAGGAAAAATGACTCCTTTTTCCCTCTTAATGCCCATCCATCTCTCCCGAAACGTATTTTCTTTCAGGGCCAATCATTGTGCTGTACCTCATAACCTTTGTAAAGGTTAGGGGATGTAAAGGGAATGTTTAACAAAATTATGATGGAGAGCAAGAAAATGTCGCGGTCTGTGGGTCTATGGAATGACTAGTTTATTTTCTAGAGTGGGTGTGGAACATTTTTTTCAGGGATACTTTTTTTTAAAAGAAAAATCAAACCAAGGTGCATTATTTGTTCATCTTCCTTCTTCTTCGTCTTCTCCTGTTGCGAGAATTGAATTTAAATGACGTCGGTATATTCCCCTCAACTCGTTGATACGTGCTGGATCGATTAAAAAGGAATCAGATATAGCTGCTCCCATGATTTACACACTCGTCAGTCGACAAGTTTAGTTTCTCTCTCTCTTTCTCTCTCTCTCTCTCTCTCTCTCTCTCCCTTTCTGGTCAGTTGCTGTTGTTGTTTGTGCTGGTGGTTGTTATTACTCCATCTCGAAATAATGTAATACTAATACATAAAAACCATACACAAAGTACATGATGAAGGAAGAGGAGAGTGAGAGAATAAAGAATAATATACACAGACAAAAATTATGGAAAGGTAGAAAAAAATTCTTCTTTCTCTCTCTCCCACTAACTTCTTCCTTTAACAGAGGGACGAACCTCCAACCATTTGGAAAAGCTTTAAAAGTTGTATTTCAAATTATAATTATCATAATGATAACTGGTTGAGAGTGTATGTACTCTAATATCCACATGCTTTGGTCCATGCATAATTTTTTTTTCTGGTATAAAAACTTTGTATTCAATACAAGTGAATATAGTGGTAATAGTTTTTTTATCCCCTCAGCTTTTCAAAAAAGCAGTTGACTGACATCACATTAGTATTGGGTCTCTCTCTCTCCCTTTCTTTTTTTCCTCTCTCTCTCTCTTTCCTTTGGACTAGCATAGCCTTGAGCCAAGCAATATGTTAATGAGGAGCGAAAAATGAGACATGTGTGTTGTTTGGGCTTGTACCCACCGTGTATCAAAAGGTGTATTCTTATTCGGCCGGAGGAGAATGGACGAAAGAGAGAGAGAGAGAGAGAGAGAGAGAGAGAGACGAAGAGTGGGAGAGAGGAATATGGAAGATGTAGACGAAGAAGCAAATGGGTGGGTTTGCCAATATGAGCCCAATAGATCGTGAATATTGAGCAAATGAATGGTCTGCTATGATATAATAATAAGTTTATGTAGCCATACAACAAGACCTTAACTGGATTCATATTCATTAAAAAATTTTGAGCCAAGTTTTTAAAAGTTATCGTTGCTGTTTGACAGCAGTTTTATCTCCTATATACTTTCCTTTCTCTCTCACTCTTCTCCTCTCTTCTCTCTCTCTCTCGCTTCATCTTGCTCCTTCTCATCATCGCCTCCCCCCCTCATCTCCTTCCCCTCCTGAACGCAGGTGGAAGGAGAGGTACTAAAGCGCATCTCCAACACATCCAAGTCTCATCATGATCATCTCGTTGTAGCAGGCTCTACCTTTGGGCAGTGTCTGTTATTTGAGATCCATTTTTTTATATTATTACCGTGATTATTATAATAAAAACTGCCTTTTTCCTTCTCTCTCTCTCTCTCTCTCTCTCTCTCTGTCTCTTTCCTACTCTCCTTCTCATGTACATCCTTGGTTTTTCTCAGGACTCATAATAATAATAGTAATATTCCATTCACTCTCACACACACGGGGGAAAAAAAGACGAGGCGTGCTCAAGTAATACATAAATGGCCACATATTTTAGTATCCCTACGTGTTACTCCCAATATGTAGGAGTGTATATGTATCTTTTATAGGTGGAGAAGAATAAAAATATGTAAGAATGAAAAAAAAACCAGAATTCGTGTAATCCACACACACTCCCCTCTAATATTTAATGTAAGATAAAATGTTGTTTTCCCTTATTAATGGTCATAATGCTTCATCCTTTTTCCTCCCTTGTACACACCACATTTTATCTCTTTCAAGTTCACAGAGTATACAAAGTGCGTACATATGTAGCCTCCAAAAATATATTTTTTTGTACCTTTTTTTTTCTTTATTGGGCGTTAGTGGTGGAGGTACGCGAATAATCATCATCATTTTTACCCCTTTACATTTATGCACACATTCAATGGGGTGTATACATGTTAGGCCGTGTATTTAAAGTCCAATTACTTATTGGACTTTATGTGGACTTTTTTCGTGAACAGAGAGAGAGATACATTGAGAGAGAGAGAGAGTTTGAGAGAGACGCATTGAGAGAGATTTAGAGAGAATGATTGAGAGACAGAAAGAGAGAAAGAAGGATTGAGAGAGAGGAAGAGAGAGAGAGAGGAAATGTGGAGACGATTAGGGAAAGAGAGCGCAAAAGATGGAGACAAGAGAGCGAGAAAAGGCGAGACAGAGAGAGAGAGGAAGAATAATCACACCGCTGGAAGGGGACAGTTGAAGGTGATTGGCGAAGGTGCATTAGTTAGTGGGATGATTTGTTTCTTCTCCTCCTCTTATATATTATTTTTTTGCAGAAAAAAGCCAGAGAGCACACAGTGAAACATACATATAGCACGCCACTCACTGAGATTATGGAGGCGAGTAATGGGCTGTGGAAGTTCTTATACTATTAGTACATCATTTTTATATATTTATATACACAGTTTATGACTACATAGTTCTCCCCCATTTCAAGTCCTACTCATGTGTATGGGGGACCAAAAGGGCATAGTTATTATGGATTGACTCACCCACAAGCCAGAGAGAATACGTGAGAGAGAGCGAGAGAGAGAGAGAGGCAGAAGAGAGAGAGAGGAAAAACTATTAGGTAATGAGAGGAAAATACCTCCAATTTAGAGGTATTTTCCCTATTTTACAATACGATTTATATGGACGTACTACTTTTAATATAATTTAATACTCTCTTGTATTTAGCCTTTAACATACCCCCCAAAAAAATTGGCTGCATGCATCCACTAAATAATTTTTTTTATTCTTTATTATTGGCGGTCAATGAGCATTGTAGAAAGATAAATGAGAGGAGTGATACACTTTTTTCCAAGCCTTTATATGTAATTCTCTTCCTGTTTCTCTGTCTGTCGAGACCCACAAAGTCTCTCTGTTGTTGCCTTCTACAAAAAAAAAGTGACAGACCATTTTTTTTATTGAAGACCATAGCCTTCAGAGCCATTTAAAAACTCTCCTTTCCTCCAGCCATGGATTGGAATGATGGATGACTTTATAAGGAGACGTATAAAATATAAAAGAATGATAAAAAACACGGAATAAAAAGGGGAATTTCCACAACAAAAAGTAAGATCTAATTTTATAGCCCCATATTGGGTATAATAGGGGGAGGAGCTACCTAGAGATACGGGAAAGGAGGAAGACAGGGTGAAAATGAGGAGCTCAATATTTTATTTTCGTCTAAAGTGATTACGCCGCTGTTTGCATGTCGTTAATACACAACAACAAAAAATGTTTTTTTATACAACTATCCGTAAAAAAAAGAGTAGAGAGAGAGATTTTTGTGTGCAATTTACTTTTTTCTTTCCAGTCCATGCTTTTTATCCTTGACATATGGCACCATAAAAAAAACTGTGTAAGTCTGCCCGAATTCCCTTTTTCCTGGCTCCAGGTACAGCCCACGAAAGACGGGAGTGAGTGTGAGGTTATAGGTATTTCTACGAGATGGTAATATATTTTCAAATTTTTTTCATACTACTAAGGGGAGTGAAGAGAGAAAAAAGAGAAGGAACGGAGAATTTTTCCCTTGAATAATCATATACACAGTGTTTGGGAGGGAAGAGAAACACAGGGAGGAGTAGAGAAGATTGAGGGAGAGAGGAAAAGAGACAAAGCCAAAGAAAGAATCAGGGCGAGAGAGAAGACTAAGAGAGACAGCGGTACGTAGCGAGACAGAGAGAAAGAATATGTGAGAAAATAAATAAAAAGTGAACGAGTATAAATGGGCGGTTTTTTTTTGCCAGGCGACAGACATACAAGTGAGAGTGGCAAAGGACAAGAACCGAACGGGTGATATTCCGGGAGACGACGGAGAGGAGTGAGAGAGAAAGAGAGAGAGAGTGAGAGAGAGGGAGAGAGAAGGGAAAAAAGGGGCTTGTAATTTTGAGGGCGATATTTTTTTCGCCCGTACACTTGTCCCATGTAGAAGTGGCAGTAGAAGAAGCAATATAGTGTTATATACGTAGTGGTAGGTTATAGACAATGTAATCCCGGGTAGTATAGGTATATCTGGGTCTAAATCGGGGCATACGAGTAGAGGATATAGGCCCTTATGCCCGCGTCTGGTCTTTTCTCTCCCTCCCGACGTCGGTACCATTCGCATGCGGATTTCTGACATTGCCTCCTACATAAATTTCATCTCTTATGGCTGCCATTTGGCACCCAGCCGAAATCCAAAAGCTTCACAAACCTACCATAGTTTATGGGTGGAAATGTTCCTTTCGAAACTCATCTTCATGTGCGGGTATGTGCCATACAGTAGAAAAGCTGACCGGGCTTATGGCAATGACGGTTATATGAAAAGCTCTTCTCTTTCTCTCTCTTTTTCTCTCTCTCCCTCTCTCTCTCTCCCTGACTCTCTCTCTCTGTTCTTTCCCCGGAGGTGGATCTAACTACTATTTTCCCTTATACACAAGGCACATTTTTTGGTTTGATACTATTGTAGCCGCTAGTAGTTACATTCTCAGGGAAATGGAATGGAAAGGACTAAAAGTTTTCCTAGGATTCTCCTTCTTCTACTTCTTAGCCCTCTTGTTTTCTCCAGAAGAAATCCAGGGAAGAGCTCTTCTCTCTCTCGTCTTTCTCCTAACTATAAGGGAACTCGGAATGCCACCATAAAGGCTTGAGTTATAATGTAATCTAATAAAATATAAGGAGCCTATCGCTCTAATCTATTTCCTGTTGGAGTCCACCCGAGAATCACTTGGAGGATTTCTACTTATAGGCTATTTATTGATCCATCCGTAGCCAAGTCCACACAGAGATTCATGGATGGCACAAATTTTTTCAATTGATTCTCCAAGCAATTTTCACAAATTTCTTCTCTCTCTCTCAGTTTCTCTCTTCATGAAAGACGAGAGCCTTTTTTCCTTGGAAAAATAAGACGAATTTTTTCCCCAGTCTCGCTCCAACTCGATATTACCAAGACTCATTATGCCATCCATTCACCACATGCTTCCAAGTCGTTTTGGGTACTTTCCAAGAGGGAAAATCTCAGCGTTTTTTCTTTGTTAGCTAAAATCAGAAATTTTGGGAAATTTTTCATTATTCCCCCTTTTTTTCCTTTTCCTAATATTGGGTGCGGAGGGGAATTTTGGGGGAAATATCCAACTCTTTAAAAATAATTCCCAGCCTTTTCCTTTCAGAATGCATCCGCTTTGAGGGATTCTGAAGGCGTTTAATGGTGGAGAAATATTTGTCTTAACGTCAATTAAATGTCTAAAAACTGGGCAAATTTTTGAATAGGAATCTACTTTAATTAAATTAAAATTTGATGTCCAATATTTTGTATAATTTTGAAGCCGAAAAGGGAAGAGGCCAATAAGGGGAAGATAGGAATGACAATAATAGAGAAGGGAGAGAAAGGAAATAGATTTCTCCTCCACCAGCCTCCCACTTGATTTCATGAGCATCCATAAGAAACACATTGCTATTCCCCCAAACAGAGCACACACACATTTCAAATCGTCCCCTACACGAAATCCTTTTCCATCAAAATAATGCCTGGTCTTCTTTATAAATTGCTTCAGCACACGAGGAGCATGTACAGGTTTGCCATTTCATTTACACTTATGCAAAAAACCAGGCAGGTTCGACACTGAATGAGAGAGACAGAAAAAAATAGGGATCCTCGATTCCCAAAGATATGAGAGAAATGGGAAACTTGTCCAAGTTCCTTCCGTTTCCCTTTCTCCGGGAGAGGAAAGGAGAAAGTCAAATGGGAGACTACCCATTTGGAAGCATGATAAAGGTACCATTTCAATGCATGTAATGTCGGGGAAAGCTTGCCAGTGGATGACATATAAAAAAAAAGACATTGTCTCTTCTTTCCCATGGATGTGCGAAAGGAGAGGGGAAGGAAAAGGTTGGGGAAATTGGTAAAAGTTGACTTACATACGAAAGCAGAGACTTCTTATATGCTAGGAGAAACCCAAAGTTCAATCTTGCTCTGGTTATTATTCCTCACATTCCCTTGTTCTTTTCGCCCGTAAGACGGAGTGTGAGTTCCCTTTCACTCTCTCTCTCTCTTTCTCTCTATCTCTCTCTCTCGGTTTCTCTCTATTCCCGAAACCGTCCCTATAGAGAGTCTCGCAGTATGTGAGTTATAAAGGAAATATTTGGCGGAGAAAAGAAAGGAAGAAGACGAGGAGAATATTTTATTTTCCTTTCAAGTTTCTCTCTCTCTCTCTGTGTTGGAATGGAAGGAAGGGGAAAAAAGGGAGAGAGAAAAAAAAACTCTCCCGAAAGGCTCATAACAGTTGATCGAGTGCAAAGAATTCAAATTGCCAATTTCAGATTTCCTATATCGATCTCCTTTTCATTCAGAGCAAACCATGCGTGATTCAATACATGTCGTACGTTTCAATGCGATTGCATTTATGTTATGACCGCCTCTCGTTACACAAAGAACCACTTCACTTCTCTCTCGCTCTCTCTCTCTCTCTTTCTCTCTTTCACTCTCTCTCTTTCTTGCTCCCTCTCTCACTTCCTCTTTTTCACTCTCCTCTTCTGAATCCCCTCCTCAAACTTCCCCGTGGTAGTCGTAATACCTTTTTCTACTACTACTAGTTGCCGTTGCAGGTAGTCTTTGTCGTCATCTTCCTCCTTCCTCTTCTCCTCCATGGTGAGAGAGAGAGGAAGATATCTCCCTTTTTCCTCTCTCTCTCTCTCTCTCTCTCTCTCTCTCTCTCTTTCTCTCTCCTTCCTCTCCCTCTGAGAGAGAAAAAAACTTGAGAGTCACTTACATTTCTCCTCCCATGTCATATATAAGATTGGCGCAAACCGACCTAAGCACACATTTCAAGCCGACACAATCGAATGTATACCGAGAGAGAGGAAGAGAGGAAGAGATCGAGGAAAAACGTGGACGTGTAAAAGTCCGTATTGGTTTGAACATACAAAAAAAAATGTCACCACACGTACGTTCCTCTCCTATTCTGCCCCTTTTGTTGTATTTTTTCCTCTCTTCCAGCTTTCCCTTCTCGCATTCTGGATCTAAACTTCTTCTTTTTTATCGGAGGAAGGAGGGTGAAACCCGAAATTTCCCCTGCTTATCATCTCTCGTATGGTTCATTTCCTCATGTGTAAATTGAATCCTTTCTCTCTTTTTTCCCCCTTCTCTCCTTTGTTCTCTTTTAGCCTATTTTTTTTTGGTATTTCCCCCTGGAGAATCGCTTATGGAAAGAGGAATTATGGGGGAAGGTGTGGATTTCACCTGGCTTTACCTCGTTGTGGGGCTCCCCCTCAAGGAACATTCTTGGGGGTTGACATTCCTAAAAGAAGTTATCCAAAAATGCCGTTTGGAAAAAAATGCTTCCCATGAGAAGGGATGTAATAAAGGGGGAAATCACCTATAATTCACACGCGGCACAACAAATATTTATTAGGGATAAATAAAATACTAAAAAAAATATGGGAGAGGGCAGAAGGTAAGCGTGACCCCATAGAATGTGAGGGAAGGGATAAATCCCCGGACCAACTTTAATTTTAATCGCTTTATTAACCCAAAAGTTACTTTCTCAAACCCCAAAGCCTCAATAATTTATGGACCACTCCGACGGCCCATAGTCGGTTCTAAATTTAAAACTTCTTTTTTTTAGGGGAGTTTATCAATTTTTGTGAAAAACATTACCCTTTCGCTCTCACTCTCTCCCTTCCTTCCAGCCCTTCATCTCACAAGAAAATGTTCACACCTCCCCAGAAAGCATTAGCCATACCCAAGTCGGGTGTTCACACGTAGTAACATTACCCATGATGGTTTCCCTAAGCCCATGCCCGTACATATGTTTCGGGATTTTGAACACGAGGTAACAAATCCCACAAGGGAAATAAAAACTTTTTCGGAAATACACTATGCCCTTCTCCATAAATTAGGGTGGATGAGGTGAGCCATGAGCTTTTCCTCGGCGAACACCCATTCTAGCCTTATGAAGAAATTAAAAATATTGCTCTTCAAAAATGCCTTGTGTGTGTATATATTCACTCCTACAGTTTCTCTCTGAATCTCTCTCTCTCTAAGAATCTCTCTCTCCTCCTCTCCAAAAGCCTTTTACTGCCTGTATGTGATGAGCTTGCGTACAATCATTCTTTTAGTACGATGTGTGCGTCTCTATACGAAGGTTTCCAATGTTGCGTTAGGACCCCTACATGCCGTTCACGGCTATAACCATGAAGAATAAGAAAGGTAGAAGGAGGAAGAAGAAGGAAGAGAGAGACAGAGACAGAGACAGAGAAAGAGAGAGAAAAGGAATTTGAAGAAGGGGGAGGATTAGTTCTGGCAGGTACATATGGATACGTTTGATAAAGACTCAGGTTAGAATAGACAAAGTGTACTAAAAAGGAGCATAAACTAGTGTTAAATGTAGTTAGAGGTAATAATATTAAGCTCCAAGTATGATACAACGTGTAAACTTACATCATGTTTGGAATCAAAAAATTTCCTCCATAATTTATACCTTATGTTCCTGCCTACGTGAGTGCATACGGACGTAAAAAAAAGAGCTCTCAGGGAGACTATGTACTTGTTAATACATTGTATAGTCATTCCAGAGAGAAAGGAAGAGAGAGCGAGAGAGAGAGAGAGAGAGAGAGAGAGACAGAGTCTGAGGGAGTGAGTCGGTGTGTACTTGAGCGTGGAAAGAGAAGAAGTGGAGGAGGAAAAAAGAAGAAGAATATTACGTGTGTGTGTTGTGTATGAAGGAGAAGTAATGGCTGATTGTAGTTTACGCCTTATCTCACGTAAAGCTTTCAGGATTTCTTCCCCCTCCGCTCAGTCCCCCATGTATATTAGTTGCTTAATGCACACATACATATCGTCGGTGAAGAATCACATGGGATCATCTCCACGGAACCGTATTTCACGAAGTGAACTTCCCCATTTTTCTTGCGCAGTTAGTGATCATCTCCAAAAATAATTACAACCAACAAAATTGAATACAATTTTCAAAACGAGGATTATGAGAAATTTTAATTCTATACACTCACTAATCAACCTAAATTAATTTTTTCAATTTTTTTACCACTACAGTCGCGCCTACTGTGTAGAATAGCACGGACTTGTTCTATCGCCATTGAAAAATAATTTCAGAATTAATTTTCATTGCTGCATTATTGTTTCTCCATATATATATACACGTGTGGTTCGAAAATTTTGGTTCGATACTTAGTTGAAAAAATGAAACGTACGATCGGACAGAAAATTATCTAAAAGAAGCGTACTGTAAGCAAGGTATTTCGTCCAAGGCTCCGGGGCGTTTGTCTATTTGTTTTTTAATGGACTTGGTTACGTTAGTCTACAGAGGCAGAATGGAGATGATCACTTCGTGAATTCGCGCTCGGTGGAGATGATTACATGAGGTTTTTCACCGACGATATATACATGTCTGTATTTTTTAAAAGGGGGGAAGGTACCGGAGAGAAAAAGAGACATTGTGAGAGGATTTGAAAAGAGAGAGAGAGAGAGTGAAACTCTGTACATCGACTGGTTGGTTGTCTCCATTGGTAGGAGAAGTTGGTATGCTTCTGAACAGCTTTTTTCCCTAATTTATGTGACATTTCCAATGGGGTACTTTAGTCCCAGGGGTCCACAAGGTAGAGCAACAGCGCTTAGACACAGTTCCAAAGGAACAAGCCATGAGAGAGAAGACTTTTTACATTGTCACTCACTTTACCCTCTCTCGCTCTCTCTCTCTCTGTCTCTCTCTTTTTCTCTCCTTTCTTGCTCTCTCTTCCACACAGCCAATGGATGCATGTAGTCAAGTATGTATTTCTTTGTGTACAAAGGATTGGAAGAAAAGCATCTCTCCTCCTCTCTTCATCTTCCCTCTGTCTCTCTCTCTCTTTCTTTCGCTCCATTCCAGCCTCCTCTCGGATTCCTCCTTAATAAGTATGTACGTTGCACATGTGTTGGGGGAAGGAGCGTCTCTCAAGCCTTTGAATGACACTGCCTGTCCTGTACCATAATGGCTGTTAGTGTGCGTTACATCACTCACATCCTTCGTCTTCTTAACAACCTACGAAATTACGGATAATGGCTTCATACAGAGTGAGAGAGAGAGAGAGAGAGAGAGAGAGGGAAGGCCGAGAGAAAGAGGGATGGCTGAGACTGAGAGAGGAAGAGGGGAAAGGAATAAAGGAGAGAGAGAGAGAGAGAGAGAAAGGGAGAGAGGAATGGGATGACCACAAAGTCTTGGAATTAACTTTTTCGAGGGGGTTTATATACCTTGAATCATTTATTTTTTCGGGATAAATAGTAATTTTTTCTCTCTTATGTATTGAAGAAAAGGGAATTCTTTCCCTGTTGCTAAAGCTATAAATTCCCGCAATGTACATTCCCTCCCCCTTCTCCGTGTCATTCCTTTGTGGTGAGGGAGTTTTTACTCCTCTAATGGCTCAGTATAAACCATTAGTGGCTTTCGATATAAAACCTTATAGCCGCATCTTTTTTTTCTTTCATTTGAGCTCCAGAAGAGATTCTTTCATTGTGGTATAGTTTAAATTTCACTTTGGAAAGCCCCATTTTTTTATATTTTGGTAGTTCTCCTGTGCTTTCAAAATACCAACAATAAAAGCATATTTTTAAAGTGTGAGACTCTCATGGGTTTCCAAACATTCCACACCATTTTGCGTGCTTTTTCTTGGCAAATGGAATTGGAAGAAAAGGGCAGGGAGAGTAATTCAATGGCCTGAGCAACCGGAAAGTTTTTTAGAGTTAAGAAAATGCATGGGACTAGCATAGTCGTCAGTGGAGGAGGACTTGGAAAGGGGCATGAGAGGGTCTAAAATATCCATCCACCTACTTAAAAATGTTAATCATGTGTACGTGTAATTTATTATGGGAGATTTAATCTCCAGATAAAAAAGCCTGTCATGTGGCAGTAGCAGGCGTAACAATAATTCAAAAAGGAACTCTTGCTCTCTCTCTCTCTCTCTCCTTCCATATTGTCCAATAAGGGTAAGAGATTTGAGAAAAAATGTAGTCTATATGTTCCGAATAATTTGATAAAGAAGCCTATACACGCACTCAAGTGTTTCTCAACTCTCTCTCTCTCTCACACATTGTGTTCTGCCCCTTAAACAGCATGGATGACTCAGTCCAGCCCTTGTCCAAAGTTCAAAGTTTGATTTCGTTTTTTAAAAAAATGTCGTCTAACCACTCCAAACACACGCTCCCCCTAATCATATACAGTCCCTGATGACAAAAAAAAGTTCCCTAAGTCCCTAATAATAACAATTCCAATCCATTTGGCTTTCATCAAGACCTTGTTTATCATACAATACTCCATGATGACAATCAATTCTCCCGTTTTTCCCCCCTGACAATGAATCCCCACAAAGGGAGTTGACTTCCGACAACCGATTGAGCTCCTCCTTGGGTTTCCACTGTAACTTTTTGGAACAAACAACCATTGGATAATATATGACAAAAAAAAACACCCTCGTAATTCCTCTTCTTCTCCCAAAGTCCGTTCCAAAATGTAATTCAAAGTGAGGGAAGCTGATTGAAAATTAAAATGGGGAGGGGTGAGTGCCAGGGAACACGAAGACCATTCTCCAATGCATTTTTTCTCCCTTATCTGTCATTCTCCTAGGAGAAAACTCCAGCTCTCTCTCTCTCTCGCTTGCTCATCATTCTGGAGAAGAGAGTCTCTCCTCGTGTGCGAAGATTAGATTGGAATTAAATCACAATCGATGAAAAACAGGGAATTGAATTAAATTTTATATAGTATTGGTGGGGAGCTCTGTTTTTTCTACTCCGGGAGGTTTCCCCTCTTTCCCCTCCCCTTTTTCCTCCGACTCCGATAGGGGAGAGGATGAGGGAGAAAGTTTTTTTTTAAAGTTTACCACGAGAGAGAGAGAGAGAGAAGGAGAGAGAGATAGGATTTTGCATGATGATACCCTTTGAGAGTTGAAAGAGAGGAAGAGAATGTGTGTGTGCGTGCGTGTTGGTTGGAGGAGATGGCGTAGAACATTGAGAACATTATATAATAATAAAGTAGGAGTAGGTGCACTATAAAGGCAGTCTGGCACTGATTTGATTGTCTGGAATGGGAGGCACAAGGAGAGAGAGAGATGAAGGGCGTCAGCGTTATAGGATGGTAGAGAGAGTGACGGAGAGAGAGAAAGAGAGAGAAACAGAGAGAGAGAGAAAGAGAGAGAGAGAGGAAAAAAAAAGAGA
>JAQGBT010004837.1:0-15623 GCA_034698585.1 Disparrhopalites patrizii
TTTCTTTGGATTTTCTCTTTAATTTTTTCTTTCTTTGGATTTTCTCTTTCATTTTCTCTTTCTTTGGATTTTCTCTTACATTTTCTCTTTCATTTTCTCTTTCTTTGGATTTTCTCTTACATTTTCTCTTTCATTTTCTCTTTCTTTGGATTTTCTCTCTTTTTCTTTCATTCTCTCTTGCATTGGAGTTTTGCTCGTTTTCTGCTCTTTCTCGTCTCTTTATTTCAATTTCGCTCTCTTTTTTCTCTCTCCTTCTGTTTTTCTCTCCCTTTCTCTTCTTCATCGTATATTTGTCTCCCACTTCCTCTGTTTTTGTCTTTAACTTTCGTTCGTTGCCACACCCTTTCTCGCTGTCTTTCTTTCACTTGATAATTTCCCTTTCTCTCTGTGCATATATTTTGTCTCGTTCTCTCTTGCTGTGTTTCTTTCTCTCTCTTGTTTTGCCTCTTTCTCTCTCTACACATTTCTTTCTCCTTGAAGCACTTTCGCACTCTCTCACTCCGTAATGACTGACGCTCAATGGCGCTCCATCATCTGTCCTCATTATTATTATCCAGCTGCCACACATTTTTCCTGGCCCTGAAAAAATGGTCTTTTGGCAAGGATGTCAACAACATGGATGACTGAAAAGGGATACGACAACCCTTTGAACCAAAAGTGATTTCATGCTTAGTTGCAAACATCATTCAGTATACATATTTGTGTCAATTTATATTGACAATTTTTAAATTAAAATTGCTTATTCCCCAAAACTGGGTCATATGCTCCAAATAAACGAGGATAAATGCGTTTTTCTTTTCCTTCAGTTTTCCCAATCATGAAAAAGTCCTTCCATTTAAAGGATATTTGTCAACAAAATGTTCCTCCCCATATTTTTTTCCCTGGTATTTTTCCGTATATTACTGGAAGAAAAAACAATTTTCTCCTTGAAATTGAGTTTAGCGTCGTCCGACTTTCTAGAAAGTTTTATCTTATGCACGTATATTTTCGGAAAATGCAATTGAAGCTGTTGGACGTGTAATTGATTTTGACAGTTTGACTCTGCCAATTTTCGGGGTTGCAAAAAAGCTGATTTGGATGGGTGGAAAAAAGGAATTTGCATCTGTGTAAGATTAGTGCCATCAAAAAATGCTTTGGCTCTAAATGTGAGGGCATATACCGGTTAATCTCGGATAATTAGGCGGGAAACGTAATAAAAATATGAAATTATTTCATTTTACATTTCTAATTTAAAAAAGGAGAAAGTATGACTTTTAATTTGGTTAGCATGTGTTTCCATTTGCCATTTGTTGCAACGAGGAAATCTTTTGATAAGGAAGACATTTTCGGCGTGGTTGCAGATTGTAGATGAAAATAAATTTACGTGTCCTCTGATATAAATGCACTCCCCAGAAGTCTCATTTTTTTTGCCTTGATGGGCATCCCGCAGACAACTTCAAATGTCTCTCAGGAGTCAAATAAGAACGGCAGAATGTTTTTTTTTCTTGACCCAAAAATGTGTGGAGAGAGAAAGTGTGTGAATGAGATTTATAGGGACTTTCCCCTCCTTTTTTTGGGGGAACAATCTCATCAGACTTGTTGTTGGGGACGAACAACAAGGAATCTTACGAGATGTTTCCCCTTAGAGAAGATCCAGCACAAAAGTCAAGCACCCGGAAAAATGCCCTGTCTCTCTCCAGAACTTATTTTTTAATGTGTTTATTCGTCTCGTAACTTTTAGTGGAGCCTCCTTCAGTGCAGTTGAGGCTAACGCTTTAATGAAAATTGGGTCTCGTCTTCTCATTTTTTCTTTTAGTTACTTTTCCCCCCTAATTTCAGCATTTATTTCTTAACTCTTTCTTGGCAGAGTTTTCCTTGTTTCTCAATTTCTTTTACTTTGGTGAAAAACATTTCTTCAGCTGATTTATGCCAATTTTTGTTTGAACGTTCTCCTACTTTTGCAGCTTTCTTTTCTTCGTTTTGAAGTTGTAATCTCGAGCAATCTTTTCCCTGGTTTTTCAACTTTCTCATACACTTTTTTAACTCTCATTGCCTTCAATTTATCCATTTTCTACCAGGTTCTTTACATTTATGATTTTCCACTTTTGCATTGTCTTTTTTTTCCACATTTTTTTTGCTTCCCTTAAAATTTCCTCCCATATTTTTCTGTTTCAGTTTCTTCATTCTCTCAATTTCCTCATTTCTTTTTTCTTTAATTTTCTTTTTTTTCTCTCAGTTTCCTCTTTTTTCTTTTTCTCTGAATTTCCTCATTTCCTTTTTTCTTTCATTTACTTCTTATTTTTCTCTTAATTTTCTCATTTCTTTTTTCTTTCAATTTCTTCTTTTCCCCTGAATTTTCTTCTTCCTTTTTCTCTTTCATGTTCTTCTTTCTTTTCTCTTTCATTTCCTCCGTTTTCCGTCAATTTTGTCCGTTCGTTTTCTCTTTTATTTTTCTCTTTCTCTCTCAATTTTCTGTTTTGTTTCCATTTGTCTAAATATCCCTGCTTGACTTTCTTTTTTAAATCTGCTCACGCTCTTTTTTGTTTTCATTTCCGAATTTCTCTATAACGTTGTCACTGACCATATTTCAGCTTTCTCCCCGATTTTCCCCATTTGTTTCTATCTATAGCTTTCACTTTTCACCTAAGTCATTCAAATCTCTCTTTCACTCAATCCACTTTCTCCATTTGTTCCTCCACGTTTGTCTCGCTCTCTTTGAATGTCCCCAAAACATTCCTTGACTTTCTCTTTTCTGTTGGAAAGTTTCTCGCATTCCTCGGATCTTCACCCTTATTGTATCGTGTGTGTATGCTGTATTTATGTATGTACATGTATGTCCCCATTACTGTATCCACACAAATAAAAAAAACTTGTTTTCGCCGCATCATGAGACACTCATATAAAGTTTACTGGAGCAGAATCGTGCAACAGTTCGTAAAGAGTTTTAATGACGGTTTTATTTCGTTTTCACGACTTGCTTCAACCAAAATTTGTCCTCTTTTCTCCACCAAAGTTCCGGGAGTCTCATAAAATGAATCTAGTTGTAATTATTTTCTTAGAAATTCTTCTCATACTTTGCCTGGATATCCAGAAATTAGGAACATCTTACTTCAATAAGACTCTAGCTACACATGTCTCTCCAGAGCTCAAAAAGCAAATTGTCTGGAATGCTTTATATCTCTGGAATTTATATGTAATTAAAGTAATGTTTTGTATAGCTATACTAATGTTCCTTATTTTCTTTTTGCCGTTGCAGTTCCCGAAAATTTCGCCAGCACCTTGGAACGATACACGCAGCAGGGCTACAGGGTCATTGCACTGGGTCATCGACGACTCCCGAAGATGAATTACGCCAAGGTAAGATTTACCTCCGAAATTCCGCAGTCACGTCAAAGATTCGTGTATTTTCAGCACGAAAGGGTATATTTCCCCACGTGGTACACATAGTTTATGTATACAATTTATGGATTCCCAGAGGGAAGTTTAAATTTTGGCATGTGTACCATATTTCCTGGATCGTCCTTCCGGGTAACTTCTTCACATTGAAGGAGTAAAAAGAAACTTTCGGTGGGAATTACTTAACCGCATAAAACAAAACTCAAGATCTTGTCAGCGAAAGTTTGTATTGGCAGCAGTGAGGGCAGAATGAGACCCGAGAGAGAGAGAGAAAGGGAGGACAGATAAGGTAGGGAGAGAGAGCCGAGAGATAATTACATTATGGGGCAGAAAAGGAGACCGAGACTTACAATGAGAGAGAGAAAGCAACAAAGAAATAGACTGAGAAAAAGAAAGCTACACAAAGAGAGAAAGCAACAGAGGGAGAAAAAAGAAAGCGACAAAGAGAGAAAAAGGAAAGCCGTTGAGGGAGACAGAGAGAGAAAGCGACAGAGCGAGAAAAAAAGAAAGCGATCGAGAGAGACAGAGAGAGAAAGCGACAGAGCAAGAAAAAAGAAAGCGACAAAGAGAGAAAGTGGAAAGCCGTGGAGGGAGACAGAGAGAGAAAGCGACAGAGCGAGAAAAAGAGAAAGTGATCGAGTGAGAGAGAGAAAGCGACAAAGAGAGAAAAAAGAAAGCGTTCGAGAGAGAGAGAGAGAAAGCGACAGAGAGGGAAAGATAAAGTGACAGAGAAAGTGACCGTAGAGAGAAAGACAGCGACAGAGAGAGAATGAGAGCGACCGAGAGAGAGAAAGATAAAGTGACAGAGAAAGTGACCATAGAGAGAAAGACAGCGACAGAGAGAGGATGAGAGCGACCGAGAGAGAGAAAGAGAGCGAGCGAGAGAGAGAAAGAAAGCGAGCGAGAGAGAAAGAGAAAGCGACAGAGACAGAGAAAAAGAGCGACCGAGAGGAAAAAAGAGAAAAAGAGGGAAAGGGAAAGCAAAAGAGAGAGGAAACGAGCGAGAAAGAGCTGCAGAGAGAGAAAAAGAAAGCGACAGAGGGAGAAAAAGGAAGAGAAAGTTACCGAGAGAGAAAGAGAGCAGCAGAGAGAGCGAAGGGTAAAGAGAGAACGAAAGAAGGAGAACGACGGAGAGAGACAGATGAATAAAGGGAAATAGTTCTAGACATTGACAAAGAGAAGAACACAAAGAAATATGAAGGCATAGAGGGCAAAAAAAAAAGAAATACAGACCGACACAGAGGATGAAATAGTGAGAGAGACAGACAGAGTGGAATAGTGAGAGGGGGAGAGAGACGAAAGTGGTTAGTGGGGAAAACCTCTCACGTTTCCTGTTCCAATGTCTCCGGAAAGAGCATCTTCATCAACTGCCCTCTACTTTGGGACTTTCCCCAAGGGAGTTAAGAGTGAAAGTTATGGAACATGTGCGTGTGAGAGATACGGAAAGGGTTAATGCACTATTATTCTCTTCCGTTCAGATGCACCCTCGGACCATCTCGTGTTTTTAGTGCCGCTATTTGCGTCTCCTGATCGATCTTTTCCCTTTTTCCAGCTCTTCCCGAGTCATTAGCTTCTTCCTCGTTTCATAATTATATTGATAACATAATTACATACAGTCGACTCTCGCTATAACAGCACCCTATAAAGCATCAAATTTCGCTTGTTATAGCGAAAAACTGTTATAGAGAACAAACATTTCTATGTTAACATATAGAGAAAGTTTTTGAGGGGAGCATTTTTTGCTGCTGTTATAACGAGAGTATTGTTATACAGGGGACTGCTATAGAGAGAGTATTGTTATACAGGGGACTGCTATAGAGAGAGTCGACTGTATAAGGTTCTCTTCATTAATTTTCGGACCGTTTCCAATTTTAGTTTCCTTTATAGTATGTATACGTACATATATAGCCTAATACGTGACAAAATTCAAAATCTCACGCAAATGTCCTGTCTGTTGTTAGGTCCAAAGGATGGTGAGAGAGGAGGTGGAGACGGAACTCACCTTTCTGGGTCTGATCATCATGGAGAATCGCCTCAAGGAGGAGACGACTGGGGTTATGCGAGTACTGAAAAATGCGGATATTCGCACGATTATGGTGACAGGTGAGATATTTTTAAAAACAATTCTAATGGGGGAAAATCCTGGTAACTTTCAATTGGTACGAAGCTCACAAAAATTTAATTTCGGAACCCAAAACTGAAGTTTCTTAACGGTTTAAGTTCATTTTTAAGAAGTCCGATAATTTTTAGTTAAATACTCGTACTCGTAGTTTGAGTTTACTGAAAATAATTGAAAGGAAAAACTGATTATTTGTATTTTTTTTAAATTGCCTAGTTGCGATTCTCAACATAGTTTGAACGAAAGTTCAATTATGTGTTTGTTTCTCGCTGAAAATAAAACTTACAATTCTACTACATTCGAGTTAACACACTTGAACATTCGAATTATTTCAATTTGGCTTCTTAATGGCGTTCGAATTATGCTCTAATGCCGACTGGAACATACATTTTCAGGCCGAGAAATTCAAGATTCAGTACGAAAAGCACAAAAAATCATTACACAATTTAGTACAATATTCAGTCCAAATTCTAGCACAAAATACAGTACGAAATTCAATACGAAAATTAATAACAAATTTCAGTAGAAAATTCAGTACAAAAAATTAATTACAGATTTCAGTGGAAAATTCAGTATGAAAATTAATTACAAATTACAATAGAAAATTCAGTGCGAAAATTAATTACAAATTTCAGTAGGAAATTCAGTACGAAAATTAATTACAAATTTCAGTAGGAAATTCAGTACGAACATTAATTACGGATTTCAGTGGAAAATTCAATACGAAAATTGACTACAACTTTCAGTGGAAAATTCAGTACGAAAATTGATTACAAATTTCAATGGAAAATTCCGTACGAAAATTAATTACAAATTTCAGTGGAAAATTCCGTACGAAAATTAATTACAAATTTCTATGAAAATTCAGTACGACATTCAGTACGAAAATTAGATAATTACAAAATTCCGCACATTATTTATTACAAAAATTAATTACAAAATTCATTGAAAAATTCAGTACGAAATTTAGTATGAAAATTAATTACAAAATTCAGTACCAAATTTAGTACGAGATTCAGTGCAAAATTCCGTAGCAAATTCAGTACCAAATGCAGCTGAAAAAATTCAGTTCAAAAATTTTAAAGTACGATTTAAAGTTAGAAATGAAAAAAAAATAGCCAATATGAAACTCCGTACTGGAGGGAGAAATACATAGTAGGAGAAATAGATAGGGAGAAATGAATCAAGATTGCCCACATCCGTCGAGTATGCTTGCCAAAAATATTGGAAAGAGTATGGTCCTTGTAAAAAATACTCTGTGAGGGCCACTGGACATCTCTTGAAAGTTGAAGGGTAAAAGTCTGCGGAAATAATCACCATCATTTTTTTTTGTCACTTTGTCTCTCTCCAGGTGACAACATGTTGACGGCGATTAGCGTGGCTCACGAGTGCGGGATGATGGAGGCGACGGAGAAGGTGATTGTCCTCGGAGCGGAGATTGACAGTAACAAGGAGAAAATCCCGAAGCTTACCTACACGCTCGCGAATAAAGTGGTGAGTTTTTTATTATATTTTTTTTTTTGGTATGTCAAAAGGACACGTTCTTCCACTTCCACTCTTTCCTTATCACTTTCTCCCACAATTCCCTGGTAGGGTTTCCAGATAATGAGACACTTCTTCCACTCTGGAACGTGTGTTATGAATTGGGATAACAGCTCTTTGGACGGGCAAACTTGTCCTGTTCGCGTCCTCCAAAGTTTTCCAAGGGAAAGTTTTTCATTTAATATGGTTTTATTACACGTGCCATCTCCTGTCTTTTCAAAGTTTAGAAACTTCCCGCTCAATAGTAATTTTTGCCGTTTGGTCCTTCCTTGCAACTTATTTGCATAAGTGAAAGTTTTTACCTCGTACAGACACTAGGGACTTTCTCCTCTACACTTTACATGTCAAGGAAGGAAGTAGCCTTTAAAAGGCATTTTGTTGTAATTTATAATCGTATATTTAATGCAAAAACAGTTTAAAATCTGCATTTGTTTTATTTTTCTATGCACGAATTTCCACATATGAGCAAAATAGTTGAGTTTAAAATACAAAATAGGGTTTCATATACAAAATTTACAACCTCCAAGATGCAAATAAAAACTACCGGTTCAAAAAAAAACTACCGGTTCAAAAAAAACTACCGGACTCTATTAAGTAATTACGAAAATGCACAAATGACGAGACAGTTTGTTTGTTTATAAATTTTGGAATTTGTACATCAAAGTTCACGGGATTTTGAATTATGAATACAAAACTAATAATAAAAAATATATGAGATTCAAAGATCAAAAATTTGCTTAATCAGAATCAAAAGAAGCTTACATACATGCTTTAGTTTTTATTAATTGTAAAGAATAATAAGACATACTTTTTTCTCCACACGATCTTAATTACTGAAGTGATCATTTTCGCAAATGAAAAAATTCAGACATTTGTAATTTAACACCATTTACTGGGGCAGCAAATTTTTTTTTAATAAGCATAACTTTTATGTGTACAATACTGTACACGCAAGATTTATTCAAAATTAGTAGAGTATTAATAATTAGTAGTGGATGTCCATATTATTCATTAATCATTAATTATGGCCGGCAAATTCATTAATTTGTAAAATCAAAAAAATTATAGTTTTTCAGGGGCCATTTAAGTAACAGTTTGACCTCCTTCCTTTCTTTTTTTCTCAGCTTTTTGCGGAATTATTTAACCAGACTCTCAGGATAACCCTACATATATTAAGTCTGTAATTAATTACAGTAATATTTTTTCATGATTATAAGTGTTTACCACAATCCCAGATGGAGTGGTCACAATTACCTGCAAATGGCCACATTTGTGAACTGTAGTATGTTAAAAAAAATCATAATATGAAATTAGTGAGGAGGAATTTATTAAATAATGTTTTGGTTATAGCTTAGAATGCTACATATTAGAATCCTTTCTTCAAAATTCCTTACTTAAACCAGAGCGGAAAAAAATATTGAAAAAAAACGTTAGAAAAAAATTGACCATATTTTTCAAGCGTTATCCTATACAGATTTTATTGGCGGGAATTTTGATGATTAATGTGTATCCCCGCAGGCTCCAATGGAGGTGGACTCATTAGCAGACAGTCCGGTGATGTCCGTTGGGAGTGGGTCGATGGAGAGGAATCTCATTGGCGGGGGCGGGGGCGGGTGCTTGGCGGGTTCCTCCCCCAGTTTTTCCAGTGTGGAATCCCCGACCAACCGCTATCATTTTGCCGTGACGGGGAACGTCTTCAGCATCGTGAGAACGCATTACCCGGAACTTCTCTCCCGGCTCCTCGTCCGGGGCACCGTTTTTGCCCGCATGAGTCCCGACAATAAACAGCAGTTGGTTCAACATTTACAGGCCTTGGGTTATTTTGTGGGTGAGTCATTTTTGTATAGTTATTCTTCCGTTTTCTTCTTGTTTTCCCTACAAGTTTCAGCTTAGCTCAGAGCGTCCAACCAGATGCCGCTAATTCACTCTAAGCGAAAGCAAAACGTTTTTTGATTTTATCAGTTCAGAAAGCAAAAAAATTTGGAGTGTATCAATGCTGACTGCTAAAAAGCTTTGATTTTTATAAAGCTGAAAGCAAATTTTATTTGATCAATTTTGAAAGCAAAAAGTTTCGGTTTCATCAATTCAGAAAGCAAACAATTTGAAATGTATCAATCCTGAAATAAAAAAGCTTTAATTTTATCAATACTGAAAGCAAAGTTTTTTGAATTTATCAATTCTGAAAGCATAGATTTTGATGTTATGAATTTTGAAAGCAAAATGTTTTGATTTTATGAATTTTGAAAACAAAATTTTTTGGTCTTATGAATTTTGAGAGCAAAATTTTTTGATTTTATCAATTCACAAGGTAAAACGCTTTTGTGTCAATTCTGAAAGCAAATATTTTTTATTTCAACAGTGCAGAATGTAAAACGTGTTTTTATCAATTCTGAAATCACAGATCTTGATTTTGTCATTTCAGAAAGCAAAAAATTTTGATTGTATAAATTCTGAAAGCGAAATATACTGATTGCACCGATTTTGACAGCAAAAGGTTTTGATTGTACCAATTCCGAAAGCAAAAGGTTTTGATTATTTATCAATTCTAGGAGTAAAAATTGACGCTTTTCAGCTGAAGAAATTTGGTTTCTCAAGAAATTTTTATTTTTGGACATTCAAAAAAAAAAGAGTTTTTATAAAGCACATTTCTCCTGACAACAAACGTTTAGTCATTAACGCCCAAATTTAAAAAAAAAGAACATGACGAAGTATTCTACCACTAAAAGGCGGGGAATTTGGAATCTGATACGCTTATATTGGTATGCCTAATCAACTATTAAAATATCTTAGGGATGTGCGGAGACGGCGCTAACGACTGTGGCGCCCTCAAGGCGGCCCACGCCGGGATTTCCCTCTCAGAAGCGGAATCCTCCGTCGCCTCCCCCTTCACCTCCAAAGAGCCCAACATCACCTGCGTCCCCGAGCTCATCAAGGAAGGTCGAAGTGCCCTCGTGACCTCCTTCGGCATCTTCAAGTACATGGCCATCTACTCCCTCACCCAATTCATCACCGTCATCATGCTCTACACCATCTCCTCCAACCTAAGTGACCTCCAATTCCTCTACATTGACCTCTTCCTCATCTCCATCTTCGCCCTCTTCTTCGGCCGGACGGAGCCCTACGACGGCCCCCTGGAACGACGGCCACCCTCCGCCAGCTTGGTCTCCGTCGCCCCCATCGTCTCCCTCGTCTGTCACATGCTCACCATCCTGGGCGTCCAAATCCTGGCCTTCGTCTACGTCCAACACCAATCCTGGTTCAAGCCCTTCAAGCTCGTCAAGGAGGACCATTATCAGGGGGCGGAGAACTACTCCCTTTTCACCATCTCCTCCTTCCAGTACATCATGATGGCCGTCATCTTCTCCCAGGGGAAGCCTTACCGGAAGTCCTTTTTCACCAATCCGGGCCTCCTCATCTCCATCCTCGTGATGACGGCCGTCACCCTCGTCCTGGTCCTCCTCCCTTGGCCATGGATTGAGGACAACCTTCAGATTCAGGTCCCGGCGGACACCCATTTCTGCCTCATCCTCCTTGGCTTCGCCCTCTGTGAATTCATCATTGCCCTCCTCATCGAGCACGGGATTGTTGATTTCATCCTGGGGAAGAAATTGGAGGATATGACCCGGACCCGGGGGGTCAAGAAGGGCTCTGGAGGGGGGTCCAAGCGGGTTTTCAAGAACGAATATGCCCAAATTGATTACGACCTTGGACAGCGGATGGATTGGCCTCCGGTGAGTAATTTCCTGATTGGCTCCACCCCTTTTGGGGGACAAATGAAAAGCCCCGCCCCGCCGCCTCCCCAGGCCTCCCAGGGCCCCCCTCAGGCCCTGTCCTATGAGAGTGAGGCCTTAAATCAGCCCTCTGCCGTCCAGGGGAATCCGCACCAAGTCCGCCGACAGTCTCGGGAGCTTCCACAGGGAGACGGTCAGAGGAAAGGGAGTTGTGGGAGTGGCCGAGGAGTTCATTTAATCATCAACAATGGAACCAACAACAATCACATTCCTCCTCATCCCCATGACATGACGAGGGAGGAGCTGATCCCAGCTCAGTTCATTCCTTCGGCCATGATGGGCACGAATCATACTGGACAAGAGAGTGTTCAACGGGTTACATGAGAGCGTGTTTGTTTTTTTTGGGGGGTCATTATATACATTATATACATATATACATTATATAATCAAAAATCAAGTATAAACATTGTAATATCCATGAAAAAAAAGAATTATATTACCACTTATCCCTCATCGATATTTAGTCCCTCGAGCCGGATGTTTCTCTGTATTTCATTTCTTGTATAAATGGAAAAAAATATATACGAAATTAACATTTCTATTAAGTGTGAATGGATTGGTCCTTCGAGCCGGATGTACAGACATATGTATATGGATCCATGTCTTTCCTGTAGAACGAATCGTGTTTTTTTTTAATTTTTGCTTCAACAAGTGTTTAAAATAACAGTTTTGTCATTGTAATTACGAATTTAGTTAGCCCGAAACATTCTTAGGCTAAGCCAAGAACGAATATAAACATATAGATAAAACATTTGCACTGCAGCGCATGTGCCTCTGGGATTACTTGTTAGATGGACTAAAGGCATTATTAGTAATACAAAAAATATTGTGTAAAATATAGGTAAAATTATAATAATAGTTTGTATAACTGCGCAGGACAAATCTGGATATTTAAACATGGTGGCTAATTGGAACTGAAAAATAATTATGCAATAGAATAAAGGGCAAGGGCTTTCTTCCTCGAAGGTCCTGCCGAGGTGCTTTAATATAAACGCCATAAAAGTGTTTAAAAAAAACTATGACAACCTAATTGTATTTGTGGGTAACTTTAATATACAAGGAATTACTTAAAGGTATGTTTATAATATGAATAAACATGTATAAAAAAAAGTGAGACGAGTGCTCCCAAAAAAGTGACGAAAATGTATTTGTGTACATATTTTGTATCTTTAATTATTAAATTACTATTAATAACCAGAATATATAGGATAAAATGGATGGGCAAACCATACATATAATAATGGTGTAATATTTACATATAAAAATGTGCTTAAATAAGGGTTTTTAGACCAACTTCGTGCGCCCTGATATTTCCAAAAAGTGAGTGCCTAAACTCAACCTAAAAAAGCAAAATTAACAAATTATTAATTTTGGAATGTCCCAGCATATTTTGAGTGATCATGCATTGTTGTGCCTTGATCCATCACTTGATCCCTTTGGAATCAGAAAGAGCACGTAGTTGGTCCAAAAACGTTAACATGTACATAAATCTAAAAAAAATCTTTTGAATAGTATATTTTCCATTATATGCGGATAGACAAAAATGTGTGAAAAATTGGATTCCATCAAGAAAATCGTTTGACGAAGAAAAGTTTTAGTCTCTAAGCAAATTGTTAAGGCCTTATTTACTCTAATTGTGTGTAATAAAAGTAGTGGGAGGCCTTTATAATAAATCGAAACAAGACTCAAAATCATTTCCTAATTTTTTTTTGAATAAATTAAATGAGTACATGATTACCTTTTAAACAGGATTTGTTCGGGAAATGCATGAGCACGGCATGCATTTACATGCCATTAATTTCTGGCGAATAATGGAATAATAAATAATTAAGTCATTAAAGGCATATACATAATTATTATCAAAACTTGTATTTTAAAAAATAAATGGTTTAAGCATCTAAAAATACCTCATTCTGAGTAATAAGCGAGGACGAGGGAGGACGTCATATTGATAATGATGCCCAGGACGGTGAGGATGAAGCCCTTGTCAACGTAATAGAAGCTCCCGAGGCTCACCCGGAGGGGCCTCGTCCCCTCTTGGAACCTCTTGAACCACGCACTGGAGGTCTGGAGGTGTCTCCAGGAGGACTGAGTCTCCTCACTGACACTATGGACTCGGGCAAGAGACTGGAAGAATATGACCAGAGCCATGAGAATGGACAGGGCCCCCACAAAGTCTCCCAAGCTGCCGTAGACCAAAGCAATGAAGAACCGGATGGCGGTGAGCATAATACCGAGGATTTCCAGGAGTAAAGGATTGAGGCGGTACACGTCTCCGTAAATCCCTTCCAGGACCTTCAGTTCCAGGTAGGACCTCTGCAGCCCTCCTAAGCTCCAATTAGGACGTTCCCACGGGCTAAATCCAGCAAATAAAATAGCAATTACATAAAGTAGGCAAATTCCAATTCTCCAGCGAAAAAACTCATGTCGAATTTTTTCGACCAAACTTCGTCAGATGATAACCCTACAGCGTAGGAAATCACAATATTTTATGCCGTCACTCTGTGATCACCGCCAGGGACAGCGCAACATTTTGGAATATTTCGCCGTTTTGGCTGGGGCACGGCGGATAACCATTGGATTTTTATGAAATTCGGCAAAGACACGTAAAATGGAATGATCTCGATCCATTTTTTTTAATTATACGGATTTTCGTCTCCGTTCGTCGGGAACCCGACAAAAGCCGTGGTTTTTTCGCCGATTTGGCTGGCATTTGATCGTTAATAATGAAACTGGGCGAAAACATGCTAAATTTTCTAAATCTAATTTGTTTTCTTAATTTTCGCCGTCGTTCGACAGAAACTGACCCAAGATTAACTTAAAAGATTAAGTTAACGACCAAAAAATATAGTTTCTGGCGAATGAAGGAAAAAATTGAAAAAATTATAAAATTGGGTCTAGACAATTTAATTTAACATTTTCTCGTCAAGTCTCATAAAAATCCAAGCATTAACGGCAAACCGCCAGACCAACGGCGAAAAATACAAGGTTTTTGGTGATTTCCCGGCAAAAGCAGACGAAAATCCACATAATCAAAAAAAATGGATTTAGATGATACCGTTTTACGTGTCATCGCTGAAGTTGAAGTGAATAAAAATCCAATGATTGTGCCCCAGCCAAAACGGCGAAAAAGTACAGAATACTGTGGAGTCCCTTGAGGTGGTCACAATTACAGAGTGACGGAATACAAATTTTACGATTTCGGACGCTAAAGGCTATCATCTGACGAAGTTTAGCCGATCGAAATGACTTTTTCCCCCGGAGACCTATACTTTATAATTTCCTTCAAAATAGTAATTTCCGTAAAAATAGCAATTTATTACACATTTTTTAGTTAGTACAACCTGCACTCTGCACCATTTTTAAAAGTATTACCTTTCCCGTCGGGTCGGGACGTGATAGAGCAGGGCCTTGAGGGCGGAAACGACCTCCTGGACGTAGAAAAGGGCGACGATACTATGCCACATGGGCCCGAATGTATGGAAGCAGGTGATGTTGAATTGAAGGAACATGATGAGGCCTCTGGACGCCACGGAGAGCTCATTCCTGTCCCGGGTCGTCATGAGGGCAGAGCTGAGCAATTCGGGGCTGTAAGGGCGGAGGAGAACCTTCCCTCCTCGGAGGAGTCCGGATGAGATGGCGATGAAAATGGCGAGATTCACCCGGGTCCTCATGCCCTTATTGTACTGGTTCTTCCCGTCCACGCTTGACATGGATATGACCTTCTTTCCTGCAACATTCCAAGGCAAATGAGATTTAATGTAATTCCGTTAAGGACAATCCGAGGTCAAAGTTATAGAAAACAAAATATAGTGCGGTGTGTAATTAGACAGGGAAATATATATAACGGTTCAGCTTAAATGAGCAAATTTTTTCTGTTATAACCGGTATAGAGAACAAAAATTTCAATGCTAACAACTGGAGACAATTTTTAAGGGAAGCATTTTCTGTCACCATTATAGAGAGAAAGCCGTAGTAAGGAAGACTCAACTGTATTGTGGCCAATTGGGTAATTGTTACCACCCACCAATTTAATTGCAAACTACCCGTAATTAAGGAAAAAGTTGTAAAATGAAGAAGGCACGTTACGGACCCTATATTATTCATTAATTATTATCGACCATTACATTTGAAAAATTTCTTATATTGGAGCTAACTGAAATCTTATAATTTCTGTCGTAGCATACCCAAAAAAATGTTTATCTGTGTCTTCACCAAGCGTTATAAATGGAAAATTTGTAAATTATTGGTATACCTCTAATGCCCTCGCAGGTCTGGGCACACTCATTGATCAGGTGGTGAAGGTGGCCCCAATGACCCCAGGTGACTTTGTGGTAGTACATGAGGATGAGATACAAAGAGGGATAAAAAACGCCCGTGACATTCTCTTTAAACGTACTCGACGCCCGCCCCGCCATCTGATGATAGCGCCAAATGAGGAAAACTTCGTAAAGCGCCACGAGAACGAGGGATGATCCGAAGATGACACGACGTCGACGGCGCGGGTCAAACCTCACAGCCCCCAAGCTTAAATCGTACTGATAGGGAGAATATCCCAGTTTGTAGCCCAAATTGAAAATCTTGGCTTGGGCTGGACATGTTTTTTCGAGGCTTTGTTGACGGCGCATTGTCCCTGTCAACAAAGAAAAAGTTCCAAAGAATTTCGTCGTAAATATGTGCACAAAAATGAACAATTGCCATCCACAGTGAATGGTATCTATATTGTAGCGAGACTCATCTCGCTCCCAACTCATCCCACATCGACCCGCCACCTTTCCAGACAGGGAAAAAGCCGG
>JAQGBT010004838.1:0-15621 GCA_034698585.1 Disparrhopalites patrizii
CCAAAAGAAAGAGACAAAGAGAAAGTAGAGAAAGAAAAAAGCCAAAAGAAAGAGGCAAAGAGAAAGTAGAGAAAAAAAGCCAAAAGAAAGAGGCAAAGAGAAAGATAGGGAAGTCAGAGGGAGAAAGAAAAGGGATATAAAAAGAGACAACGAATTAAGCACGGAGAGATAGGGATTGATACATATTTTTTTTAGTTATTCAAAAAAATAAAGAGAAAGAGATAGAATGAATGAATGAGAACGAACAAAAACAAAAGGAATGAACAATTGAGAGAGAAGCACAGTGCAAGAGAGAGTTAAGACACATGATAAATGAATCGATTACAGAGAAGTAAAACGACAACGAAAGAGAAAGCAAAGAGACAGAGATAAAAGAGATAGCGAAAACCAGAAAGAAAAAGAGAAAGCAAGACAGAAAGAATGAATGAATGAGAGACAGACAAAAACATTGGGAGAAATCCAGATATGTTTCGAAAAATAAGAAAATAAACAAAGGAGAAAGTACAGACAGAGAAATTAGAAAATTAACAAATGAGAAAGTGCAGAGAGAGGAGTATAAGAAAAAATTAACTGAGGAGAATGTATAGGGAGAGACGTGAGAAGATTAACAGAGAAAAAAGTATAGGGAGGGACATAAGAAGATTAACAGAGAAGAAATTCAAGGGAGATACAAGAAAATCAGCGCAGGAGAAATTGCAGGGAGAGAACTATAAGAACATTAATGGAGGAGAAATTACCGGGAGATATAGATAAAAATAGGGCAATTAAAAAAAATAGAAGCTGAGCTAAGTTGAAAGAGAACAAAGGAACAAGAGAGCATGAGACAGAGAGAAAGCCCAAAAAATAGAAAGACAGTAATGGAAAGAGAAGCATATTGACGGGAATAGAGAAACAGTAAACTAAAGACAAAATGAGAAAGAGTGAGCCAAATGGAAAGAGAAAGAGCGACCACCATAGAAAAAGGAAGAGAAAGTGGCTAAAAAATAGAAAATAGGTAGGAAGAATACAAGGCCTTGACAAGTATACGCCCTAAATTGAAGAACGGGAGCATCCATGTTTTTCATGTAAAAACTTTTAATCAAATATTGATTGTCACCTTGGTTTTCTTCCCCACGTACACAGATCCGCCTTTCCTTCGCCTTGTCTCTCTCACTCTCCCCTCTCTCGCCCTCGGAGGGCGGTCTCCTTACTAGTTAAATACACACCAGAACTGACATCATTTTAAAAGGTTTCCCTACCTCTAATTCTGTAGTGTCATTAGTTATAAGTACTACAAGACACTCTCTGTAAATGGCGACGCTCCATTCACTCTATAAGGACGTATTACACCTGCTTGACACGTGTTTTCCCTCTCTCTTCCTTTACTTTTCTTTCTCTCTCTCTCTCTCTCTTGCTTTCTTTCTCTCTCCTACTTACCTTTCTCTACGTATCTTCTCCCCTAAGGGCAATAGAAGTACAACTTTCTTTTTTTTTCGTCTGCGACTTTATTTTCTTTCACGTACTTTTTCCTCCAGTACTCCCCCTTCTTTTACCAGCTCCTCAAAGTAAGAGTAAAAAGTAAGGAGAGAATATAGAAAGGGTGAGTGAAATAAAGAAAAAAAAGGGGTTTCTTTTAAAATATTTTTTTTCTTCTAAAAAAAGAAGCCTAACAACAACAACATACTACTACTCCTACTCCATTTCACAATGACAAAAGAGTCCATAATATAATGTCAACTTCAATCTTTCCTCCTGTGGCTTTATTTGCTCACATTTTACAAATAGAATTTTGTCTTCATCCATTTCCAACAAATCCTTTAAAAAAAAGTATTTTCTCTTTCTTCCAGTATTTTTTTATATTTTACAAAAAGCAAAGTTATTTTTAGACATGGTGATAGTAACAAAATTGAAAAAGCCCTATTATTATCTGAGAAAAGTGAAGGAGGGTGAGGGGAGAAGATATTAAAAGGAAAGGTAATCTTGGAAATAATTATGTAAAAGTATGTTCTATAGACCACCAACAATTTTCTTTTCCCCCTCAATTTCCGCGTGGTTTAGTGTAGAAGTGTGTTTAATATACGTATGTGGTAACCGTCGTGGTTTCTTACCATTTTCATGAATGTTAACTCTATAAGTACTTCTGCGTGTTGGGGCTAAATTAATAATAAGAAGAAACAGTGAGAGCGTGAGATTGTTGGTGGGAATTTGATTGGCATGAAGTGAGTAAAAAAAGGGGGTCTCTTGTGGGCTTTCTACAATCTCCTCCATCCTCCACCACAAATTCTCCCTTTCCTTCTTTCTCCTTTTTAACCTTCGCCGCTTCTCATCCACATATAAACCCACGGAAACGGTTTGGGCTGAACACCATGCCCATGTAATTGTACAGGAATATCGTTCAATGGTGGGAAGCAATAGAAAATTGAGAAAGCTGACAGGTAAAAGCATGAGAGGAAGCTCGACATTATCAAATCAGATTGAGAGGAAGATTGACATTTCCAAAAAGTCACATAACACATAACACAAGATTTCCCTCCGAACGTGACACCCATCATTTTGTGTCTGTTCAAGCTGAAACAGGGAAGAGTACAAGGAGAATCTGTATTGACAATATTCGTACGTGTATACACGTGTACAAAGAAAAATAAACGGGAGATAGTATAGCAACGTATGTACGCAGGTGGAAATACAAAGAGACAAGGGTGTCCCAGGATTAGAGGAATTTATATACGCTGAAGCAACGCCTGTCCTTCACTGACACACTGCCGTGGAAAAAAATTACAAGTTCTTATTTCCTTCTAACCTTCATGAAAAGGGGGTTAGGAGTTACATTTTAAATATGGATCAATCATTTGCATCCTAAATAACAAATCCAAGGAAATTGTAACTCTTATCCTGTCAGTAACGTATTCAAATTTGGTTTAGCCAATTAAGCTGTGGCACGGGAGCGCATACGAGAGTGCAGACAGTCCAAAAAACTTAGAAATCAGGTGAATCGCCGGGAAATGTAAAGAGTAATGGAATAGAACGGGAACAATTCCAAAGGCTCACAATGATAACAATGAAGAAAGAGCGAGACCAAGAAAAAGAAAGGAAAAAGCAATTACACAGAGAGCGACGGAAGAAATGGAAGACAAAAGCAATGTAAAAGAAAGGCAAAGAACGAGAAAAGCGAAACAGCCAGAAGGAAGAGGAGTGAGAAAATCGATGCAGTAAAACAAATGAGAAGGAGAGAAATCCCCCAAAAAAACAAGACAGAGAAGGAGAGAGAAATGCCAACGCAAAGAGAGATAAGTAGAGATACAAACCAACAAAACGGCAGAAGCAAAGAGAATAGAAACACCAGCAAAACGACGGAGAAGGAGAGACAAAAATCAGCAAAAAGACAGAAAGAGAGAGAAAACCCAACACAACGAGAAAGAAGGAGGGAGAAACCCCAACTAAAAGACAAAAGGAGAGAGAAAAAACAGCAAAAAATATTGGGAAAACAAAGAAAAAGTAAATAAAAAAGGGAAAACGCAAAGCGAGAAGCAAAAAACACGAAGAAATACTAAAAAAGAGAAACAAAACAAGAAAAGGAGAAACGCAGAAAAGGAGAAACAACATAAGTGTGAAAATGCAGAAAACGATAATCAAAAATATTGCCAAAAATGCAAAGAGAAAAGTTAAGTGAAGGGCAAAAATGTTGAAACAACATGAAATAATAACACATAAAGAGCATCAACCACAATATAAAAGAGTGAGAAATAGGGCAAAGAGAAAACAAATATAGCTTATTGAGAAAACCAGAAGAAAAAGTAAGGAAGTGGTAGAGAAATGCATCCTATAGAAAAAAATGTTAATGGGTATAAACATGAGAAGAAAATAGAAAGGGAAGGTTGGACACAACGAGCCATTTAGGTGCTCCCCTTTGCCCCGATGCTACAGGGCTATTGGTTACCATATGACTTTGGAGGGCAAGTGTGTGAGTGAGTAAGTACGGTGATAACGATAATGTGTATATATATACATGCATGTGTGTCCATACATATTTGGATTGCAGGGAAGGAGAGTAATGTCAACTTATCGATTTGTCTTGTAATGATATATTTTTGCTCCTGTAATCACCTTCATGTTTTCCTCAAACAATCACTAGGTTCGTTTTCTTTTCTCTCCCCCATTGTTTTCTCTTCTCTCTCTCTCTCTCTTTCTCTCTCTTTAGTTCTTCCTTCGCCTTTCCCTCTGTATTCCTCCTGTGCAATATAATTATGTAGACTCCCATGGTTGTTAGACCTCCAACGAATGCTCTTGTGAGAGCAATGTTTTTTTTTTATAGTAATACTTGGTACATGCAGGTAGTTGGTAGCTCTCCAATCCCATATCATAGTAGACCATGTACTTTGTTCTTGTACCAGTTTCTTGTATTTCCTCCTCCCCCTCCTTTGTTTACCATTTACCGGGAATTACTACTTTCCCCCCGCATTATTTGTGCATCCAGGTTTTATTAGAGTTTACCCAGTACAAACCCCATGCTACACCTTCGGCACTCCCCCCAAAAATGATGGGGAAGGATTTTAGATCCCCACAATGGACACATTTTTTGGAGGGAAATGATCATCTCTTTTCCCCCCCTTCTCCCTGGTACAAAAATTCCTATCATGTCCAAAAACACGTATAACATCCCCTGTCAAGCCTTGCATCCATCTTCATCCACCATCTCCCCCCATCCGCCTCTTGAATCCTCATGGTGTCCGAACTAAACAGCCATTGTTCGGCTTATCGTATGTACAAAAGAGGGGAAATGAGGCTATTTAATGTATTCAAAATTATTGCTGAAGGTTTCTTTCTGGGAGGCTCTACTGCGGCTCTTGGAAGGAATTGAAGAAGTGGGAAAGAGATGGAGAATAACGTCCAAGCTATTTATATAGGTAGTGCATCTGCATATGTACATATCACATGCTTCATTATGGCTCTTTCTTTTGGGTGTTAGGAAATCCTGGGCTTGATTCAAGACCTGGAGGAGAAATTGGGGATTTTACGTACACATGAAGCAACGTGCTTAATTGTGGCTTTTAATTTACTATGTGGAATGGGAATAGTTTTCTCAGGGTGGATTTAGTCCAATAAATTATGCAACCAATGCCAGTGTGTGCAGTACTGTGTGCTTTGGGAGCTCAGGGAATTCTCAGGGTCTTGTGCACATAGAAGAAAAGAGAGAAGAGAGTGTTTATATATATTTTCACCGGGGCAAGAGGGCTATATAGAGATTAAAGGGAAGGAAATTAAGAGGGAGAAGAAGAAGAAGATGGGATTGTGAGTCAAAAGAGGTAAATCAAGTGTGGCCAAGGAGCTAGAAAAGGGGGGGGAAGCTCAAGAAAGAGTTATACCAAGAAATTGGCGATGAATGCCATCCGTGAAGAATGTCCAAAAGAATTGGGAAAGGAGATGGTGGGGTAAGAAACAAATGGATTGTCTTCATTGCCCAACAATGGGAGGACAACCACTTTCTCCTATAGGATTACAAAGTATGTACAAAAGCTCTTAGGGGTTCAAGGCCGGGACATCAATGCTAAGACAAGAAATGGGGAAAAACATTACCAATGAAATCTAATACCAAGTGCGTAGGTCTAATAACAAAAATGGGGAAAAATAAGACAATGTCAAAACTATTGCGTGGTGGTATTAAAAACAAATGACAAAAAATAGGTGCCAGAAATGACATCAAGGACAAAGGGGGAGAGGATTAGGAAAGGGGAAAAGAGCAACAACAAATATGGAGAATGATGATAATAATAATAAAAGGAGTCACCACCACAACGGGGAAAGGAGTACACATGTGAAATAGGAGAAGAGTCAGGGACAGAGAAAAGGTGAGAGACAGACAGGGGGAGAAAGCAAGAAATGTGTTAACGCCTGTGATGGGAAAAGACGTGAAGTTATATATAGTGTAAATATTGAGAAATAAAAGTTGGATGTCACCAAAGTAAATACATGGCTGCGAAGTAAATGCATTAATCAAACAAGTTGGTGGTGGTACTGTGTTTGATGAGTGGACAAAGGAGAGAGAGAGACAGAAGGAACAAGAGAGGCAGCGAGAGAGAAAGAGAGAGGGAGAAAATGCGATAAGAAAAAAGAGAAGATTTCCTAGAAACTTCGCCATTGTCAACTGTGATTGTCTCCCCTTACACAAATCCACTCACTCCCATAAACGCAAGCTCACCTGTTCCATAATATTCCCTTTCTATTATCACACCTCCATCCAGGAGAGTGAGGACAAATTTTTTGTGAGTATACAGGATGTGTACTCACATATATTCATATGTATAGTCTACTACATATACACGTCTACTTACATGTTGCGGAAAGTACTTTTTGGCATATGCTTACCTTTTTCGTCACAGGACGCCTTTCACGCTTCCTTTAATGTGATCATCATACCTATGTAGGGACAGAAGGATAAAGAGAGGAAATATGAAAGAGACTGAGAAAGCAACAACAGGAGAGAATCGGAGGACATGTCCGAGAAATCCGAACCGACGATATAAACGCGAGAGAGAAAACGTACGTCGGATCGAGAAAAGACGGACAGTGCAGAAGGGGAAAGGGGGAGAAGCAAGATAAAAAGAGATAGCGAGGGAGAAAGGCAAGACAAAGAGAGAAAAATTCAAGAAGACTAGACAAAATACAAGAGAATGAGAGAGAGCGCAAAAGAAAATATAAAGCTGAGACAAAGTACAATATAAACAGACAAGGGGAGAAAGTTCAATATAGAAAACGAGACAAAGCTCAAGAACGTAAAAAACTGTAAGATAAAAAGCGAGACAATGTGCGAGATAGAAAGCGAGAGAAAATGTAAAATAGTTATAAAAGAAAGATCAAGATTCAACAAGTCGAGAGAATATTGGGGGAGAGAAAACAAGAGAAAGACTAAGAAGAAAAGTAAAAGCGGAATAACGAGGGAAATCGGAAGAACGTTCACAAAAGAAAGAACGAAAGCGAGAGAAATAAAAAATAAAGCGATAGTACAAGTTAGAAACAAACGCTGAGAAAGATAGGAAGATTACGGAAAGTAAAGAGAGTAAATAGAATTATAGAGAAAGTTCCACTATGAGCAAAATCGTGCTGGGATGAAGAAATGGAAAGTATCTGGGTGAGAGAAAGAGAAAATGTCTAGATGAGAGAAAGAGAAATTGCCTGGATGAGAGAAAGAGAAAATGCCAGGATGAGAGAAAGAGAAAGTACCAGGATGAGAAAAATCGTACACAGGTAAAGAGAAAATACAGGAAGTAGTGGGAGAGAACGAAAAGGTGTGAGGATAAGGAACGAAAATGAAAAAGAGAGAGAAAGCAGTGGATAAAGTACGGAGAGAAATCGAAAAAGTGAAAGAAGGATCGGGAGAGAGAAAGTGAGATACAAAATGGGACAGAGGGTAAATATCAGAAAAGAGAGGAAAACAGAGTAAAGAGAGCATGCAAACAGTCGGACAATGTATACCTGGGAGAATAACGAAGGGAATAGGAAAATGGGAGAAATTGTTTTCATCCAACTCATGGCTGGCTTGGAAGCACGTCGTCCGTTTCACATTTTCCCCCTTTTACGTGACAATTCCATTGTTTTGAATACATAAAAAATTTCCCTGAACCTACACACCTTACACGACTTGTGACGAGTGAAGCTATTATTCCTCCTCGTTCCTACCTGTGTCAAAGGCAACTGCTCTACTCCCACTTCGTCAGTTCTGTTAAAACATTCAGTTTTTCTGCCTTAATCCAGTTCTATGTCACTCCCATTCCCACCCATGTCCCCCATTTCCTCTGGTGTCCCAGATATACGTTTCTATATTGAAGGTTATTGTATTGTTGCGATTCTTATTACAACAGTGGATAAAGTTTTTTTGGCGGATTTTTGGCGGAAATAAAGATAATGTAAGGAGTAAAAAAAACTTTCGCCATTTTTGCATTTGTACATACATATTTCACCTTGATAAGGCTTGAAGTTGTAGGGATTGAAAAGATTCGCAACAAAATGTCCTCTCCGTCCCTGTCCCTCCCTTTGTTGGTGTACAGTTTGTGGAGTGGCAGTTTGACGGCTTTGATTGAGTAAAACACCTGGTTATTGCCTTATGTACGTATGTACTTTGCACTTTGGACGGCCCAGTTCCAACGCCTTGTCGTCCCCACTCAATGCATGTGCTTCCCAATGTCTCCACCATTTCTCCGGCGCACATCTATCTTCATTTTCTTATTATTATTCATACTAAATACTACCGAGTACATCTTCATAAGGTTTGTATTCCCAAAAAATATTCTTTCCCTCTTTCATGTAGTATTTGTCCTTCTACCGTGTAGCAGCCTTTTGTTTGTGCACTGCACGACCTTGGTACAAAAGCGAGTCATTCTCTGTAAGCGCGTGTTTGTTAAAGGCTTCATTGGTTTGGAAACTTTTCGCCTGGCCGTAGTAGTCTCATGGCTTACGAAGGGAAGTTGTGAGAAACGGGAGGGGGACAGCAATGGAGAAATGAGCAAATAGTGAAGCTGAAAAGCGGCAAGAGCTCAAAAATTTGGGCGAACCAAATTCTGTATCGCAGTAATGTGTTTTGGATTCAAACATATAAATAAACAAATACCATGCATTGGACACCCATAATTGGGGAATAATCAAGCTAGTTACTACAGGAGAGGCAGGATGAGAACAAGGACCCTGAAAGACATATTTATTGACAGTGAACAAGATAGAGTGATATTTAGGGAGATTACAGAATGAGGAGGAGGAAGAGAGAGGGAAAGTATGATAAAAGTTAGAGAGGGATATATATTTTGTACAACATGAGACTGAAATAAAACGAAGAGATATGAGGAGGAAAAAGAATTAATAGAGAAAGTTAAGGCAGAAAGAAAAGCAAGGTCAGGGAAACTGATGTACGAGAAAGAAAATAAACAGAGACAGAGAAAGCAAATTAAAATAGAGAAATTCGATAACACGGGAGAAATCAAATGAAAAGAGACTGAGAAAGAATATGAAGAGCAAAATAAAAACAAAATGAACGGCGAAAGAGAAAGTAAATGAAAACAAACTGAGAAAGAAAATGAAGTGCGAAAGAAAAAGCAAGTGACGATTCAAAGAAAAAGGAAATGAAGGGGGAAACAGATTGAAGCGATTCCAACAGAAACGCAAGGACGAGGAAAAAGAGAGCGTAAGATGAATAGAAACATCAAAAAAAAAAACAGACTGAACAGAAAGTAGAACGAGAAAAAACGGAACCAAGGGACCACTGACACTGGTAAAAGGAAGGAAAAATCAGAAATCAAAACAAAGCCAAAAAATAGAAAGCCAACAAAAATGAGGAAGTAATATGCGGAGTGAAAAATCAAAAAGACTAGAAAAAGAGAAAGAACATGCAAAAAAGAGAAAGAACAAACAAAAAATAGAAGAGGAAGTACCAACAGAAAAGGAAAAGAGGGAGAACAAACTGAAAAAGAAAAGAGACAAGAGAAAGAGAAAGCAAAAGGGAAAAGAGATGGCAATGTAGAGTAGAAAAGGACGAAGCAAAGGAAGATCCGAAAAAACGAATCTGCTGGAGGGAAAGAGAAAGTACTGAAAAAAATGTAAACCGGAAAAGGCCAAAGGGGAGAGATATATGCAAAGTGAGACTCGGTGTAGGTGGAAGACAAAGTAAAGTTTTTGCATGAAAATGTGAAACGCACAAGGGTACGTAGTTTTTGATATTGCAAAGAAGATTGAGTTTACTTGGCTTAAGGAGTGGGAAGGTGGGAGTATGTGATGTTGGCCCTCTTCCCCCATTTTTCTCCCTCCTTCCTTTCCCATCTTTCTCTCTCTCTCTCTTTCTCTCCCTTGCAAACAAGACCATAACGATTTACGACAACATACTACAACATGGAAACTTTTCCATACACTCCCTGGACTACTGGGACACAAACAAATTTTACTTACTTCCACAAAGTATGTGGGGTCCAGGCTTTTCCTCCCGCACACACATAATGTCTCTTGCCCCATTCCGTTCCTCCTAGTATTTTGTCCTATATAGTTTTTCACTACCACCACTTCTTCTTTCTCCTCCATGCTCCACACTTTTCTCTAAAGGCATTGATGGGAAAGATGATGGTTGGAAGCGGACCTCTTCGTAGTCATATTTTTGTACAACACATTCCCCCTCCTTTTGTTTTTGCACACGCAACGAGTAAATAAGGAACTGTATATGTATATGCATGTATTTCTAATGGATAAAAACTGTAGGCCTTCTGACTAACTATTTCCTCCCCACCAAAGCCTCTTTACACACCCTGGAATATTGAGATTCTACGCAGGGAAATGCCATTTAAGTGCCATTGGAGGATGTACAAATTGAATAGGGCTTAGATTTTAACTCTTTTAACAAAATAAAATAATGGCAATAATGTTCCAAGCACAATCCCCACACTTTCCCCAGCAAAAAAATGGAGAGGCAATCCCCAAATACACTCTATAATTATCGACCATGGTCGTGGTAGGAGTTGATTAAGTTGTGTAGCTGTTTTGTTCCTCTGCTTTCTCCACTCAGCTTTCTACCGTGTGTAGGAGGAAGGCTATATGTGAGGTTGTACATGTGTGTTCAATACCGTCATTATAACAGAGAACGAGAGAGAGAGAGAGTGGGAGAACAGCCTACCACAAAATATATAATAGGCGCGTGAAAACTTTGTCATGATATCTAAACATTATTTGATTACACGTACCCGCTCCAGCTCTCTATCTCTCCCCCATATCCCCAGCACACGCAGTCATTATGTGGGCTCATTTCCATTTAATTCCAAAATTTTCCAAGTTTCTTTACACAGGAGGAAAAAGGATTAAATGACATGACAACACACCAAGACAGAGCCAGACGATGGTTTGTGTAGCGTAGGAGTAGACAAAAAAAATACTTTCCTCTCCTCCCGCCTTATCCACTCCATCTCAATGATGGTGGTGAAGTGCCTTGCGGCTTCCTGTATTTCCTCCTGCATTGATAGTTATTATTCCGACTAATAAATACTTTTCGCCAGCCGCTGATTATATTATACATCCATTAGAGTCGTTGAAATTTTTTTTCTACCTTTCCCTTCCTTTCTCTCCCGTTTTCCTCCCACAGCCTCTATCGCCCCTCTTCCTTTCAATGCCCTTTGACTTACCTTCACCCTCCAAACTTCCTTTGTATACATCCCTCTTTCACCCTTTTGTGATTGCACTTCACAAAAATTTACCATTTTCAGCCTTTTCCTAGGAGGGGGAGGGGAGGAAAGCCCAGTGGATCGAATATCTTTTATGTATCTCACTTTGAGCATCAAGAGACTTGCCTTGGTTTTCTTCTTTTTTTTTTTACTACTACAACCTTTTATAGCGGAATACGAGGTCTTTCCACCAGACGATGTAGTATAATACTGACTTCGGAGTTTGAGAGCACTACTGTAGTATCAGCATATAATACTCCTCCATGTCTTATTCCCAGCCCACGGTTACTGCTTTTTGGTGGAAGAGCAGACCATTTCCATTATGTCTCCATCGTAATTTTACGCTATCAGCCCACTGTCTCTCGCCATTTTATGCTCAACTACATCAGCCAAATTAAACAGGAGAGAAAAGAAAGTACGAATTCGGGACGGGGTGTATAAGCCAGTAAGAGGGAGAGAGAGAGCGTGAGGGAGAGAGAGAGAAATAACATATCTTTCATTGCCAGGCGTGAATCGTAAGCCATTCCTCGTCTTCCGTCCTTCATTTTGCACCTTTCTTACAGCCATGAAGAATGGGAGAGAGACATGCAGCGGGGTCGGAGCAGAAATAAGGAGAGTGAGCAAGAGGAAATTCCGTTGTGAGGAAAATAAAAGACGTGAAAAGAAAAACTGATGAAAAGTAGAAATAAAGAGGAAAATGGGAGAAATTTGGCGGAGAAAGAGCGGGATAGGCAGGGAAAGAGAGGCGAAAAGGGAGAGAAAGAGAGAGAAATGTACAGCAAGAAAAGTCAGAGAAACTGAAAAACAAACTAAGAGAGAGACAGCGACAAAAAAGAGGGAGAGATTGAGAAATACGGAAAAAGAGGGAGAGAAAATGAAAAATGAGGGAGCACCTGAGAAATAAGGAGCAAATAGGGACAAAGAAAGAAAAAGAGAGAGAAACTTCAAACATAAGGAATAAACAGGGACATAGAAAAAAAGATAAAGAGAACACGCAAAATAAGGAATTAAGAGGTAGGAGCAAAGAAAAACTGAAAAATAAGGAAATAAGAGGAAGGAGCAAAGAGAAACTGAAAAGCGAGGGGAAACAGGAAAATAGAGAGAAAAAGTTAAATAGAGAAAGAAAAAAAATGAAAAAAGAGGAAACGAGGGGTAAGCAGAGAAAATGATAGAGAGCGAAACATAATGAAAAATAAAAATAAAGAGAAACAGAAAAAGTGGAGGAAGGAGAGATGAAAAGACAGAAGAGAGATCAGGTGAAAGCGAGAGAGAAAGCTGAAGAGTGAGAAAAAGAAAAAGCAAGAAAGAGAGAGCAAGTCGAGATATGGCTTTATCCGAATGAGCCATTATTATGTGTACTATAAGCAATCTTATTTTCGCTACTTCCCAACGACAATGAATAAGATGGAATCCGACTGTCTTCTCCTCTCATGCTTTACTCCCGTTGATTGTGTTGAAAAACTCCTATCAAATATAAACCCACTCCATCCTTCAAGAAGTTCTTGTCTCCTCCTAAAATAAGTCATTAGCTATCGAAATGAGAAGAGAAAAAATGATGAAATCAAGAGGAAAGAAAAACAAAATGTCGAGACAGAAAATAAAAAAAATAGGGAATTGATATTAACATATTTTGTGTTCCAGTACAATACAAGCATTACAAGGGAGGTATACAGGACATATACATCTGCACCGGGGAAAGCACGGGGGAAACAAAGGTTTTGCAGGATGGAGAAATAAAGACACAGCAAAGCAGTTTGTCCTCTTTCCTTCCCTTTTTCTCCGACCGTATTTACGGATTTCTGTGGAGTGCATGGCAGGGACACGAGTTGTCATTCAATAATAACTCTGCAGGGGGAACTGATTGACGCTCTGACATTTCCAATTCTAATTTAATTCTTAGGATATTCCCCTTTTCTCTTCTGTCTGGGCTCTCTGTACCTATCAGGCCATGCTATGCTACTCGGGCATATGTTCCTATCCTATGTCAGTATGTTAGGTGGAGGTAATAGGCGTACGGGGATGGTAGATTACCTCTTTCTTCCCTTTTCAAATAGAGTTTATAGTGATTGTTGAGAATTGGAAGCATAGCTCCAGTGTTCCTGGGGGCAATAGAATGGGGCATTGGGAATGGTGGTACAACTACAGCAATCCTAATAGTTGTTGTAGTAAGAGTTTCCAAAGAAAAGACGGGCATCATGTGTCTACTATGTGAAGCAATGGATTTATTGACAACAGCTTTGACATTTTCAAATAATGTAGCAGAAGTAGTAGCTGTAAAAAGCTGTACAGGTCCTACGACCACCATTACTTGAACATTACAAGGAACCCTTCAATGACAATCAGTGACATGAGAGCTGTGAGACTCCAAAAGACTTGACATTACCACGACTATATACCATTGAAAAGCTGGGGCTCCTATGTACCAGCATACCATTAGGAAAGACGTGTGTGTGTATGCTTTTGAAGGTCTTTCTTTTTATAGAATTCCCGCCTGCTTCCATGTTGCATCCATTCTGGAGAGAAAAATATAGAAAAAAAAGCTTTGGGTATGGTCCGCCTCCACCATTATTATTATTATTACTATCATTTCTTATATTTTCCAACATGTTTCCATGCAATTTCTAGTTTTCTCCTCCTGTTATTTTTTTCTCTACATTTTCTTCAATAATAACGTTGTTCCTTTTTTTTTGCCTAGAAAGATTGAAATTCTCCTGTGTAAACAGACAAATAAATAAATCCGTTGTTTTTGTACTTGTCCTCATAATATATGAGGGAATATTCAAACTTTATCCCGCATAGGGTAGGGAATGGAATAAACAAAAAGGTGGATTTTATGAACAAAGGATTGTTTTTCTTCTCGAAAAAAGGGACAAAAATGTTCGTGTAGATCTTGCAATTTTCCCTTTAATCCTAAAAGAGGCAGGGGGTCCATATGCAATTTTGGGAGTCAGCATTTCTCTTAAAGGAGGTGACGTGTATATTTCTCGGTAACTTTTAAAAACTCCTCAATCCTCCTCCTTTTGCTTTATTTCCCTCTTGTGTTGTTCCCCTTTTTTTAACGAATAACTGCAATTTAGCTAGTCACTCGACCGTTACTCGTGCCTCGTAGGAGCGGAGGGAAATGGTTGAAAATGGGAACACGTTGCTAGTAGAAGGTATAAATGTACATAATAATATAATAAAAGCAAAATGTTATGACGAGAGCAGATAATATGACAAATACCAGTCGCTCAATTATTTCTAGGTAAATAGGCAGAGATATATAGCTATTATGGCATATTATACCATTACCAATCAAGGATTCAATCCTATACAAGTAATGGACATATTCTACGACGTAAACTTCCTCTTGCCATTTTATATTAAATAGTGCCCAAATCAACCGGTCTGGCTTTCCTCCTCCACAGGAAAAAAAACCTTTTGTTCGTGATATTCGTGTCTCAAACACTTTTTTTTATAAACCCCCCTATGCCACTGGGTGATATGACATTGAATTGCTGCAATTTTTTATGGAGGGAGAAATTCTTGTCACAAGCTATTATTATGTCGAAAAAGCAAGTTACATGCAAGGGGGAATATCCTGGAGAAAAGATGGTTATTACTGAAGAAATTACATGGAAAAACACAACATTTTTTATTTAGAATACCAAATTCATATTATTCCCAGAAATTCTGCACGTTTAATTCCTGGTTCTTTGGAAGAGGTGGATGGGAGGAAACGTATGACCTGTGCACTTTGAGTCCACTCAGGAACAACCATTGCCCCTCATTGGTAGTTGTGGCTCAAAAGCTGTTCAAACAAGTGGGAGAGTATAAACAATTACATGGACGTAAGCTTTTGTGCTCTCATTGGGTAAAGGAGACGAGGATATATATGGAGGACTTGAGAGAGGGAAAGAGAAACCGAGACAGACAAGGAGAGAGCGAGAGAGACCCAGAGAAAGCGAGAGACGACAGGAAATTGAGGGATAGGAGGAGAGTGATAAAGAGAGAATGGGAGAAACAGAAAGAGCAAGAGAGACAAACAGAGAGAGAGAGGATGTGACAAAGGGAGAGCAAGAGAGACAAATAGAGACAGAGGGAAAGCGAGAGAGAAAGAAAAAAATAAAAAGTGAGAGAAAAAAACAAAAATAGAGATAAAGCGAGAGAAGATGAAATAATAGAGATTAGGCGAGAGAGAAAGAAAAAATGAAAAGCGAGTGATTAAGCATGACAAAATGGAGAACAGGAAGAGAAAGCAAAGGATAACAAAAAAAGGGAGAGAAAGTAAAAGAGAAAGCAAGGGATAACGAAAGAGAGAGAGAAAGTAAAAGAGAAAGCAAGAGATAACGAAAAAGAGGGAGAGAAAGTAAAAGAGAAAGCTAGAGATAACGAAAAAGAGGGAGAGAAAGTAAAAGAGAAAGCAAGAGATAACGAAAAAGAGGGAGAGAAAGTAAAAGAGAAAGCTAGAGATAACGAA
>JAQGBT010004839.1:0-15621 GCA_034698585.1 Disparrhopalites patrizii
TCTCTCTCTTATTTTATCCTTTTTGTTTATCTCTCCCTCTCTCTCCTATTTTATCCTTTTTGTTTATCTCTCCCTCTTATTTAATCCATTTTGTTTATCTCTCTCTCTCTCTTTATTTTAACCCTTTTTTGTTTATCTCTCTCTATCTGATTTAACTCTTTGCGTTTATCTCTCTCTTATTATCACCGTTTTTAGTGTATCTCCCTCCATCTTATTTTAGTGCATGTTAATGTTGTCTTTTTTACTCTCTTTTTGTTAGTGTATCTCCCCTCTTTTCTTTATTTCTCTTTTTTCATTTCCTCTCTTTCTCTTTCTAACTCTGTTTGTTTCCCTTCTTTGTTTTCTCTGCCTTCTTTGGTGTTTGCTATTTCTCTGTTTCTCGTTTTCCTATCCTCTCTGTTCCTCTACATCCTTCGGTTTTTTCGTTCCCCGTGGATTTTCGCCATAGTTTGTTTTGTTTCTCCTTTTCTCGCATTCTTTGCTGCCATTCTTCCGTATTAATTATTTACCAATTTCCCCATCTTTCCAATCCGATTTCTTTCTATGTATAGACGTCCAATAATTCCTATACGTGGAATTTCTTCTGTGGACGTCCAATTATTTTCCTGCTTTCCAAGACAGAGTTATTGTTTGGGATATTCTGTCATTAAATATTTACCAGGATTTATTGTATTCTTTCCAGGATTTCCTGTTTTTTGGGGCTCTTCAACGCGAGTCGAAAGAATAAACCAAGAATTTCTCAAGGGAATTGATTGGCTCTTGCCCCACATCCAATTTCCTCTGCGTCCTTTGCCTGTCCAGTGTTGTGCTTAAGCATTAATCGAAAGTAAAATTGCTTTCCTTTGCCTAATATTTTGGGAAGGAACATCCAATAATTTTTGGGGAATCTCACCTGTAATTGAAGGAAATTATACTAGCAAAATAGGACACGGAATTCAAGAAATATTGTATCAACATGGTGTAAATGAAGGTAATTATTTCACCATGTCAAAGTGGTTCTTGTGGGGTCTAAATCTAACCAGAACCATTTGGAATTATCACGAAAACCAACGATAGAGTCTTGTTGGCGAAAAAATAACTTTTACTATAACCCAAATAACAAATATCCTCCAAAATTTACTGCCCTATTTCCCTGGAACTTCCACCACATAAAATTCCCTTTTTTTCCCAAAAAGAAAGTAACTGCTAAACAACCTCCTAAATTTATACCTTGGAAAAAAAAAACAAAAGTAGAAAAAATATATTTATAGCTTCCCCATTTTATAAAGTATCTTCTACCAAAAGAAATAAAAAGCTCCCCCCCCCCAAGAAAAAAATCTTAACACCCAAGATTTATATTGGGGTAGTGTTCCCCACCATTCTTTCTTCTTGGTTGTGACAAGTTTTGTTTTGGACTCCAGAAAAAAAATGTATTATTTTTATGTTTCTTTTTTCTTTTTACAGAAAAAGGAGAACTTGTATCCTGTTTCTGCCAGGCTGTTAGAGGACGGAGGAAAGCCTGGATCAAATGAGGGTGTAGGGAAAGGGAAGGGCGAAATGTAACTAGACAAGAGAAGAGTAATGAGCGGAACAGTTCCAGGGAAAATTGCATTTCTCTCCCAACTTTTGTTTCCTGACTTCATTATTACTCTCCTGCTGATATTGCCATTACCAATACTTCTCTTTCCTCTCTCACATTCCTTTGACCTCCCCCCTTTCCTGTCTCTCACGTTCTCTCTTTACCTTCTCCTTTGCTGTACTCTCCCTTTCTCTCATTTTCTTTCTCGCTTATTCCTTTTCATTCTTGTCAACCTTTCTCTCTCGGAACTTTTGTCTCTTTGTCTCTCGTATATTCTCTGTTTTATATCTGTTTCTTTTTCACCTTCTCTTCCCTTTGAATTCTGTCCTTTCACCCTTTCTCGTCCATTCCTTCCTTACCGTTGGACTCTTTCTCATATTATTTTTTCTTATCTTTCGACTCTTTGATTCTCTCTCTCTCTCTGTCTCTCTCTCTCTCTCTCTTTCCAATCACCATGTCCTTTGCCTCTTTTTCATTCGCTTTCGTGTCCTTTTCCATTGCTTGTCTCCCTTTTTCCCAGCTTCTCTCTTATTCCTCTTATTTATCTCGTTTTTACTTTATTTTTTATTGTCTTTCAATCCAGCGTCTTTCTTTTGTTCATTGCGTTTTCTTTCCAGCTTCTCTCGCTTTTGCTCTTTCCTGCTTCTCTCCAGCGTCTCTCCCTTTTGTTTTTTTTCTAGAGTCTCTCACTGTCGTTCCATTTTTTTCTCTCCAGCGTCTCTCTCCTTTTATTTGTATCTTTTTGATATTTTTCTACAGCGTCTCTCTCCTTTTATTTGTATCTTTTTTATTTTCTCCAGCGTCTCTCTCCTTTTATTTGTATCTTTTTTATTTTCTCCAGCGTCTCCCTCCTTTTATTTGTATCTTTTTTATTTTCTCCAGCGTCTCTCTCCTTTTATTTGTATCTTTTGTATTTTCTCCAGCGTCTCTCCTTTTATTTTTATTTTTTTCTCCAGTGTCTCTCTCCTTTTCTTTTTCTTTTATCGTTTTTTTTCTCCAGCGTTTCTCTCATTTTTCTCCCTTTTCTTTTTATCCTTTAAGCGTTTCCCTTCTTTGCTTCTCTGTCTCTGTTCTTGACTTGACCTCTCATCTTGACCTTCGCCACTCTCTCTCTCTCTACTCTCTATCTCTTTCTCTAATAATCACTCTTCTAACTCTCCTTTGTTTCTTTCTCATTTTCGTTCCTTTCATCTCTTCGTTCATTCTTTTTCTTTAATTTCCTTCCGTTCCATTTTCTCTGTCTAAATCTTTCTTTTAATTTTTGTCGCTCACCTTTTTTATCTTGTCTCCCTCTCTGTATCGGTTCCTCTCTAAGCATCTTACTATTGTCTCAGCAGTTTCCTCTCTCTTTATTCTTCTTATTTTTGTATTTTCCTTCTTTTCTCTCTTTTTATTCTTCTGATTTTTCTCTTCTCTTTGCATTTACGTTCCTTTTATATCTGACCTTCTTATTACGATTTCTTCCTTGCATCAATTTTCCTTCCCGTCCCTCTGCACGAATCTGTCGCATATTTCCTTTTCAGCTAGTTTCCTCTCTCCCCTCTTTTTCTACTGTTTTCTCGTCTTTTCCTCTTATTTGGGTATTTTCTTCTTTGTTAATTTCTTGGGAAATTTCTCTCTTTGTCGTTCTCTTACTTTTCCCATTTTCTCTGTCCGTTGTGTTGTCTCTCTCTCTCTATCCCTTCCATTGTCTCAGTAGATACCGGCTTTCCTCGCTCCCGTTTCCCTTATTAGCTCCTCTCCCCTTCATTCCCAACGACTTTCTCCTTCTCCTTTGCAGTGCACCCCATTAGGAATCAAGGACACGAGAGAGTCTTAAGATATCTGGGCACTAAAGAAAGAAAAGTGGGTGCGAAAAAAAGTAGAATATATACAGCTACAGAAAAGATAAAAAGCTGGGCTTTTGACCATTGCCAAAAGGTGGAGGAGATCCCGACCCCCAAAAAAAACTTTTTTTGCAACTTTCACAACTTTTTTTTTGCACTGGAAAAGTTCTTAAATTTGTTTCAGACAACACAAAGGATTTTTTGTGTCATGGAGGAAAATAAAGAGTTGCTACCGTAGATTGCAATAATTCAAATGGGGCTTGAGTAAAACTCTGGAAACGTCTGCAGGAATTTGCTCGAGCGTTCCAGCTAGAAATTATGTATCTATACTTATATTGATAAATATACCTGTTAATAGTAATAATACTAATAATTATACATGATTTCCCCTCAAATACAGTATCTATATAATCTCTGTGCCCATCGATGATGCTGAATGAAGTTGGATTAGTTCCATCCAATATCTACTTATAAGCCTTTTGCAATACAAAAAAAATTCTGAATTAATGTACATTAAAATAAATGCACTTTACGCCACGTCAGAAGCAGAAAGCCAGACTCCATTAAAAAATGGCCCCATGCCTTAAGAAAAATGTCATCACAAGATTATATAATAATAAGAACAGTCTATATGCAATCTAATATACTCTCTGAAAAAGGGTTCATATACATACCTGCCAAGCAATAAAACTCCCAGAGTAAACCTCCTCCAGTCAGTCAAATGTCAGTGGTTGAAGCCCAATGACAAGTTTGTGGTAGTTTCCAGTTGATTCTCCTCCCGTTTCACAACCTCAAAAGATAATGTTTACAATCCCAGCTTTACATATAAAGGGCATATATAATTCCACTTTCAGAATTTCCTCTGGCTCTCCCAACACAGATGTACATGGAATAATGTGTCTCACCGCACTTAACACATTTACCGAATATTACGTTTCACCTCCTTCCCAAGTTCAGAAACTTCCCCTCCGGAAGGAAAGGACACGAAAAGGGGAAAATTAGAGTTTCGCAGACCAATTAACTTTTAATCATTTCTTGCACCACCACAGCATTCTCGCCACAAAAAGAGGCCAAAACCCGGGGAAGGCAAGGGAAAAAATCGGGCACGAAATCCCGAGATTTACCACGGGTGGCAATCATCATTAAAAACTCAGTGAGTCCTTCTCTCTCTCTCTCTTTCTCACTTTCTCTGTCTCTCTCTCTCTTTCTCTGTCTTTCTCTTTCTCTCTCTTTCTGTCTCTTTATTTCTTTCTTTGTCGCAATTGCTTTCTCCTTTTTGTCCTCTTTCTCTGTATTGTTCCTCCTCTTCCTTTCTCGTCTTGACCTTTTCTTTCTGTATCTGTCTCCCGCCTTTTTTCTGAGACACTTCCTCTTCTGTCAAGCCCTTTTCCTCAGTGACTTTCTCCAGTTTCTAGATACTTTTTTCTCACTATCTTTCTCCTCTCGTCTTTTTGCTTGCTGACACTTTCTTTCGTCCTCTCGCTTTTTTTTCTCACGGACGCTTTCTTTCTCTCGCTTTTTTTCTTTCAGATGCTTTCTCTTTCTCTCGCTTTTTTTCTCGCGGACGCTTTCTCTCTCTCGCCTTTTTCACACCGACTTTTTCTCCTCCTCCTCCCGCCTTTTCTCTCTGTCCCTCACGTTGACACTTTACCCCCAAAAAAAAATTATCACCGACCAAATATTTTTTATCACTCCCGAAAAAAAAGAAGAATATGTCTCACCATAAAATCTTATAAAGAAGTACTCGACGGGGAAAAAACTGGTGCACTCACACTCCCACGGCGTGTACCAACTGACTGAATGGCGAGAAGGACCAACAACTCCACTTCCCTGGCAGAGAACAGGAGGAAAGAGGGGAAGAGTGCGTTTTTGTTATTTCTTACACCCAGCCATAGCATGCTTAAGCATGAACGAGTGAGAGAGAGAGCATTTTAGAACTTTTGCTTAGCCCAGGCTGCTTCCAATGTTAGACATGGTTCCTTTTTCCCTTCCAAATCGTACATAACAAGGAAACTCTGCGGATGGTCGTCTCTCCCTTTTAGGCCTAACATGCTTTGTAGTAGTGGGAGCACACCATCAAAATAAGCTTCTTCCTCTCCTTTTGCAAAAGCTTTTCGGGACTAAAATGCTCTCTTTGTAGTAGGGAATTTTCCGTCAAGGAATTCCCTCACTCTTTCTCTCTCTCTCTCTCTCTCTCCTTTCTCTCTCTTTCTCTCTCTCTCCTTTGTCTCTCTCTCTCCTTTGTCTCTCTTTCTATTTCTCTCTCTTTCTGTCTCTTTACTTTCTCTCTCTCCCTTTCTGTCTCTTTACTTTCTCTCTCTCTCTTTCTGTCTCTTTCTCTCTCTCCTTTCTCTCTCTTTCTATCTCCTTCTCTTTCTTTCTCTCTCTATCTCTCTCTTTATCTCTCTTTCTCTATCTCTCTCTCTTTCTTTATCTCTCTCTCTTTCTCTCTCTTTGTCTTTCTATTTCTTCTTCTCTCTTCCTCTCTCTTTGTCTTTCTCTTTCTCTCTCTGTTTGTCTCTCTCTTTCTCTCTCTTTGTCTCTCTCTTTCTCTCTGTTGCCCTGTAGTTGAAGAAGACCAGAGCACTTTGCAGCATGCCATCCATGCAGGAGTGAGTTGTTCTTAAACATTTTACTCCCGTAACCCGTCTATTCCCTTCCAATCCTCCGGTTTTTCTCCCTTCCGTCTCTCCCTGTACATTTTCTCCCCTTTAAACGACCAGGAATAGAGTGCATAATAAACCTGGAGGATAGCAAAAAAAGGGAGCTTCTTCTTCTTCCCTCCCCACATTTTTATACATGCTTATTCCCTCTCAAAGTTTATACATTCTCCATACAGCACATAGGCCTTTGACTTCCAAAATGGATTTTATTTATACATGTTCTCTTCATTACTGCGTCAAGCGAAACAAAAAAAACGGAATGCTCCTCTCCAATATACTGGAGATGGATTGGGGATGGGTATATTACCATGTTTTGGTATTACGAAAAAAGGATAGAAAGAGAGAGAGAGAGGGAAAAACAGGAGGCTGAGAGGATGTTCCGTGAACACGTGGGAAACCTTGTTTTGATCAGGAGGAAAGAACAAATATTGGAAGTGATAGGGAGGAAGTTCCTAGTTTACAGTTTTACGGGGAGAGCAAAACAGATTTCGAAAGCCAGAAGTTTACGGCAGCATTTTCATGATCGGACTTGGGTTGATGTTGGAAGGGAAAGGAATAAGAAAGAGCTGAGAGGGGAATCCTTTTTATGGGTGGGTCAAACTAGGAAACGAAATTACGGGATTAGACGAGTCGTAGTGTCGTAAAAATTGATTAGCTCAATTAGGGATTAAAATAGGAGACGAGCGGAGAAATTAGTAAATGGCGGGGAATTATAGAAGGATTAAACAGGAAATAGCCCGCTGGTGTTTGTAGATTAAGTTGATTGGGAATAGGAGAACAAGCTCAAATGGAGAGAAATTATGACACGACGAGCGAACTGACATTATAGAAGATAAGCAAAGCAGAGACTCGTGAATAAGAGAAATAACAGGTAGGAATATAGTTTGACAGAAATAAAGAGAAAAGGGAGAAGAAAGACATAGAAATAGACAGAAAGAGAGACAGAGGGACAAAGACGGATAAAAAGGTAGATAAAGACATGCAAAAACACAAAAACAGAGAAAAACAAAGAGGCAGAAAGACAGAGAAAGAAACAGATACAAAAAAATCCAGAGAGAAAGACATATAGACAGAAAATGCAAGAAAAAGGAAAGCCATACGAGAAAGGCATAGACAGAGAAAAAGAAAGAGAGAGATGGAAAAAGGCAGAAATAGAGGCAAAAGGAAGCTGAAAAAAGCAAAAGAGGCGCAAAAAAAGAAAAGTGAGACACAGAGCCGCAAGAAAAAGACTGAAAAGAGATGGAAAGAGAGAAAAAAGAAAGAAGGAAACGAGGGAGACAGAATGACAAAAAAGTAGAGGGAAAAGGGAGAAAGAGATCCAGAAAGAGAAAAATAGCAAATATAAATGGTAAAAATGTATAAATAAAATGTAAATATATGTACAAAAATAGATATATGTAAATATAAATGCAAAAATATATAAATAAAATATAAATATATGTACAATAAATATAATTGTATAAAAATAAATACATAAATATAACCAGCAAAAATAGGTCAAAGAAGGAGAGATAAATACAGAAGAGTAAGAGGCAGAAAGAGAAAGAGCTGGGAAAAGTTCCGCCAAACAGGCAGAAATAAATTGGAAAAACCGAGAAAAAGGGAAGGAAAAAAATGAAAGATTTGAAAAGAGAGATGGAGACTAAAAAATATGCAATACGAGTCATTCTTTGAAAGTAAAAGCTAAAGATGAAAGAAGAGACAATAATAACAACCATTATAAGAAAAACATTCCTATGGACCCTTCAAATGGAAAAATAAATAAAATCAAAAAAACAAGAACGGGGCTACAAAGAAAACAAATACAAAACATCAAGAGTAACTCTAGTGGACTATCCCACCAGCGGACCGAAGAAAAAAAAATTCCGAAGAAACCGAAATGCGATGGGGGCAGAAAGGATGACGATAAGGAAAACAAAGTCCTGATTTTTCATCCCGTCCATTAAATCCACCATCATATTTTACATTTCACTCCAATCTTATTTCATCGTCGTCCTTTCCAGGAAATATTATCTGTACATAGGAAAAAAACAAAAAACAAGATTCCAAAGGGGTTACTTTATATCCTGCTTACATTTATCCTTTATGATCATTGCCAATGGTGTGTATTTCGTCCGATAACCGTCCGTCTCTCCTCGCACCCAAAACTTTTCTCCTTCAGAAGAGTTTGGTGAAACAATGGTCGTAGTTGTACTTTCGTCACAAAACTATGTGTATATAATAAAGGAAAGGTTCTTTTGAAAACACTTTCCCTCCTTTCAGGAAACTTTGATAGTACTATACGGAAAGGAGAATAACCCATATCTTTAAGGATTGGCTCTCCTTTTACAACTCACCGAAGTGTGTTCAAACAGGAAGAGGAAGGAAATAGAGAGGGAGAGCTGAAGGGGGATTTTCCATTTCCTTCATATTATTTCTTCAGAATTTCTTCACTAAAATACTCTCTCGACACAAACTTTCCCCGTTTCCTTTTTTTTACGGTAGTTGTAAGAGCCCTTGTCCTCCTTGAGAGTTCCTTTCATTTAAAGGACGTTGACGGGGAACGGCAGGGCCGGGGGACGCGTCAAAGAACTTGGACAATAAGACAAAAACGGGGATGGAAGAATAAAGGGTTGGATGGAGGGGGAGAAGAAAGCAAGGAGAGAAGTGGTTGGGGAGGGAAATAATCAGCAGAAGACAATGCGAGAGAAATAGAAATAAAGAGAGAGAGAGAAAGAAAAGAGAGAAAGAATGAAATACTGAGAAAGAAAAAGAAAGACAGAGAGAGAAAGAATGAAATACAGAGAAATAAAAAGAACGAGAGAGAGAGAAAGAATAAAATAAAGAGAGAGAAAAAGAAAGAATAAAATAAAGAGAGAGAAAAAGAAAGAGAGAGGGAGAGAGAACGAGAGGTATAGGAATAGAAAGAACAAAAGTATAGAGAATATAAGGAGATGCATAATATGCAAGAATTAAAAATCAAGATATAAGGAGATAGAAGAGGAATAGAGGTAAATATGTAATTAACAAAAGATGAAATGAGGCAGAAAATAAATATAGAGAAATCAGCAGACAAGCAAAGAGATAGAAAATACTAGAGAAATAAAAAGCAACAGACGAATGGAGACAAGTAAAAACCGGAAGAGAAAGAGAAATAATAGAAAGCGCAGAAGAGAAAGAGCTAAATAAAAAGAGAAAGAATAACTAGCGCAGAAGCAGAGATAATAAACAAATAAAATAAGAAGAACAATAAATGCGGAAATAGCATGGATAATAAAGGGCTACAAAGAAAGAGATATAATAAATGACGCAGAAGAGAAATAACAAATGGCGCTAAAAGGGAGATAATAAAGAGTAAAGGAGAAATAGAAATATAATGATAGAACAAAAATAGGAATCATAAATAACTCAAAAAGATACATAATAAAGAGTGGAAGAGACGGGGAAATTTTAAAAAAATAGTGCAGAAAAATTGAGGTAAGAAATATCGGAAGAGAAAGAGAAATAATAAATAATGCAAGAGCGAGAGAGGTAACATAAGCGGAAGAGAAAGAAGGAATACCGAATGTTAGAGGAGAAAGAGAGATACAAATAAGGACATATATTAAGATAAAAAAGGACAGTTAAAATCTGGGAAACCACAAAGTCTAAGATAGAGAAACAGGAAAATGGACAGCCAGAGACATCATTAAAGAACAAATGATAAAGATGCTGAATTGAGCAGGCAAAGGCAACCAAAATAAAAACCGGAAAAATCAACGAAAAAAAAGTAATCTTAATTATTGAGTACGAGAAAAGATGTAAAGAAAAATAATTAGTAGTGATGGGAAACCCTTTGAACAACCCGAAAAAAACAGGCACTAGCCAACCATAAAAATTGGGCAAAATGTATGAGAGTTACCTTTTCGATCTCGACTGAGCTTAACAGATTGCTGCACATGTTAAGAAAAATATTACATCAAACACACTCCGTGTATGACTAATGAAGGAGTAATAAAAAACTACTTCCGGCACAACTTTGTCCATAGTTTACTGATTACATAAAACGTATTTACCTATGTACATACGTACACTTATTTCTTACGTTGATTTAATTCGGGCGGGAAAATGGACTTTTATTTATTGAATGGAGCTTTATGAGCTAAACAAAGAGAGCAAACAAGTTACGGGCCCATCTGGAACCGAAAAAAATTATACTTTTAGTATTAACTGCGCTGAAGTGAGACAAAAGAATTTTTTCGGATCAAAACTAACTTTCAAAAGGAAAGTCCAGGGAAAACCCTTTGGATCTTTTTTTCTTGGAGGGCACTAAAGAGAGATCAAGAAACGGAGGAAGAGCTTTCCTTTGAGAGATTGCTATTAAGCAATCGAAGAGGTCAGCATTATTCACCATCATTTGTCTTCACTCCACACTTCTGGCTACTGCACAGAGGAACCTTGAGCCTTTCTGGGAAGGATCTTGGAGGATTTCTAGAGGAAAATGGACCGTGAGCTTCCTTTTCAGGGACAATGCCCTTATACAAAATTGGGTGGGGGGTAAGACATTGGGAAAGAATGGGGAAAGAGATCAGAATTGAAAAGTATAGCTAGATAAAAATACATACATACGTACGTATGTACATAAATATATGTATACATTATATACATGATATGTGCATACAGGTACACTCCTTCGTTTCCCTTTTATTCCGTTCATTGGTCAATTTCGAAAGCAGATTTCACTTTTTCACGTCCATCTCCATCGCCATCCTCACTTATTTACTTTCTGAATTCTCCTGCAAGTTATTCGCTGTCTTTATCCCATTTTTTGGGCTTTTTTTCGATCTTGTCAATCCCTTAGCTTTTCTGCGAGTTTGTCTTTATTCTTCTGTAGCGTCCTTTTCTCTCTCACTCCATTTTCTACACTTTCTTGCATTTCTTGGCTCATTTGTTTCTAAATTTTTCTTTCTGTTTGCCTCTAATAACTCTCGCTTTCTCTGATATAAGAAATGAAACACTTTCATAATTTTTAAGTTTTTGTTGATGAATAACTATAGGTAAACGAGCAAATAGACTTTTCTTTAATATTTCTCTTTTCAAATTTTTTCCTCTCTCTTTCCACAATATTTCTCTCTTTTGTTCTAAGATTTCCCCGTTTCTTGCACATTTTGCCCGCTATCTCTCTCTCTCTTTCTCGAATTTCTCTCTCGTGTTCTGTCTTTCTTCTCTCTCTCTCTGTCGATTTTATCCCTCACTCTCTCTCGTTTTCTAGATTTCTTCTCTCTCTCTCTCTCTTTCTCGATTTTTTCTCTTTCACTTTTTTCTCTTTTCCTCTCGTTCTTGATTTTTTCTCTTTCACTTTTTTTTCTTTTCCTCTCTTTCTCGATTTTTTCTGCTTTACTTTCTTCTCCTTCCCTCTCTTTCTCGATTTTTTCTTTTCCTCTCTTTCTCGATTTTTTCTTTTCCTCTCTTTCTCGATTTTTTCTGCTTTACTTTCTTCTCCTTCCCTCTCTTTCTCGATTTTTTCTCTTCCTCTCTTTTTCTCGATTTTTTCTCTTTCTTGTCTCTGGCTTTCTACTCTCTTTCTTTCTCAATGTTTTCTCTTTCTCGTTTCTGGCGTTCTTCTCTCTCTCTCCTTGTCGCTTTCTTCTCTCTCTCTCTGTCTGTCTCTTTCTGTTTCATCTGTTTTTGTTGTTTCTCTCTCTCAATCTTTCCATGTGTAAGCATTTTTTCTTTGTTCCTCATCCTTCTTTCTCTTGTCTTTGTAAGCGAATTCTCGTCGCTCTTCCCTCTCTTTGTGCCCGTTTTTATCCAATGAATTGAAAAATTGTTTGGTAGCCTACAATCTCTCTTTTCTTTCCTATTTGTTGGATATCATTGGGAAAAATCAATGTTACTGCTCCCAAAGCCTGCCCTTCACCTTCATATCATCCAGAAAGATCAAAATAACTACCTTTGATAACTGGACATATACTCCAGGCATTTGTTCGCAAATACGTTTTCTTTGGAAATCTATGCTTTCTGTTTGTACAGATAAAATTAAGCTTTTTCTTCAAACATTGACTTCTGGATTTCTCAAAAACCCTTTCTTTATGGATATTGCAGGTTTTATGAAAAAAATAATAATGATGTTTGAAGGTAAAAAAAAAATAAAAGTAAATTTCACAGTCAATATCATTTTCAATCGACAATTTTCAGAGTTTTCAGTTGCTTTCATATAAATGTGGGTATCTCCCGCAAGACATCCAAATAAATTATCCGAATTATTTTCAACTGCTTTTTTCCTCTGACAAAAAATGGGTTGAAACCCCAAAAAGGCTCTTCGTAATGGAATATTGCGAAAGAAATGGAATTTTTGCGGGACTTTGGATGAGCTTAACGAGGGGAAATTTGAGTTGGGACGACATCATTTTATTTATTGATGTTAAGTGCCTTCTCCTATAGTTTCTTCCGTGTTTGCACTTTGAAAGTCGGTTTTTACTAGTTCATTTTGTTGTAGTTTTTTGCTATTCCCCAACATCCTTCTTCTACAAGCTGTCAGCTCTTGTATTTATGAATCGAATAAATGGAAAGTCTCTGTATATGTTTTTGCGTGGGGAAAAAAAGTGACTTTAGAAGGTGCCAACATTCTCCTTTTCAAAAGGATTTCTAAATGTTGTTGTCGACAAAATATATTTTCTTTTGCTTGTTTCGAACATGTTTTTTTCTGTCTCTCTCTCTATTCTAAAAGTGTGGAGTTGAGAAATGAATGGCAATTAAGCTGACTTTGAACATAAGTTCACTCACTCCTTTTTTTTTGTTATTCCAAAAAAGCTTTAAAAAACTCTGGACTCTCTTAGAGGGATGAAGAAAGGGGGGAAATTGGTTTCTCTGTGGCGTAAGTGCATTACGAGAAAGAGTATCCAAGGAATAGGGGGAGTCTGTTAGAAAAGCCTGGAATAGACATCGTAAAAATTGAAATTAGTTTGTAAAAAAAAAGTATGTTTATGTCCGAGGTATTTCTCTTCCGTATGGTTCTGACTGATTTCTTTCTGGGCTTGAAACTATAATACTGAAGGGGTTTAGGGATTAGAAAGATCTTATACAGATTCTTCCGTATTTTAGATCTGTCTCGTTGCCGGCAATTTTCCTCTAGTTTTTCATTTTCTCTCTCCTTTATTATTTCTGTGTTTTTCTTCTTTCGTTCTTTCTCCGTATTTTTTCTCTTTCCTTTTTCTATGTCAGTTATAATTATTTATTCTTTACTCTAAATCTTCTTTCCCTCTCTTTTTCTTTTTCTGTCACTGACGTGTTTTTTCTCACGAGCATTTTCTATTCTCTCAAAATATCCTTCCTGTCTCTCTCTCGTCCTTTTCGTTTTTCGATCTTTTTGCTCTCTTTCTGCTTACTCTTCCCCTTGATTTTCTGTTTTCTCTCTCTGATTTTTCTCGTTTTTCTTTTCTGTTTTCTCTCTCTGATTTTTCTCGTTTTTCTTTTCTGTTTTCTCTCTCTGATTTTTCTCGTTTTTCTTTACTGTTTTCTCTCTCTGACTTTTCTCGTTTTTCTTTTCTGTTCTCTGTGTTTTCCTCAAATTTCTTTTCCATTCGCTGTCTGCTTTTTCTGTTCTTCCTTGTATTTCTTTTCCATTCGCTGTCTGCTTTTTCTGTTCTTCCTTGTATTTCTTTGCCGTTTGCTGCCTGTTTTTTCTGCTCTTTCTTGTGTTTCTTTGCCGTTTGCTGCCTGTTTTTTCTGCTCTTTCTTGTATTTCTTTTCTGTGTTTTTCATTGATTTTCTTTTCTGTCTGTTTTTCGTTGTTTTTCCTTGATTTTCTTTTCTGTCTGTTTTTCGTTGTTTTTCCTTGATTTTCTTTTCTATCTGTTTTTCGTTGTTTTTCCTTGATTTTCTTTTCTGTCTGTTTTTCGTTGTTTTTCCTTGATTTTCTTTTCTGTCTATTTTTCATTGTTTTTTTTCCTTTTTCTTTTCTGTTTTCTCTTTTTTTCGTTGGTTTTGCTTTTCTGTTTTCTCTGTTTTTCGTTGGTTTTGCTTTTCGTTGGTTTTGCTTTTCATTTTTCTTTTCTGTTGTTCTTTGTTTTTCGTTTTTCTTTTCCGTTTTCGTTCTCTGTTTTCTCTATTCTTTGGTTTTGTTTTTCTTTTCCGTTTTCTCACTCTGTTTTTATTTGTTTTTCCTCGGTTTTTTTTTCTTTTTTTCTTTGTTGCTTCATTTTTCTCCTCTATTTTCTTGTCGCTGCTTTTCGTTGTTTTCCTTTTTTTCCTCGCTTTCTGTTTTTCTCTTTTTGTTTTGATGTTTCTGCTTTGTCTTTCTCCTTGTTATGCCTTTGTTTTACCTCTTTCGCCATTTTGGTCTCTCTTTCTGGTTCTTGTTTATCGTGTCTCTAGCTTTCGGTTATCTCTCTATCTGTTCTATTGTATATTACAATTAGATTCACTCCTTGTTTTTATTTTCTCTCTAGGATCTTTCACTGTGCCTTTCTCGCTCGTTTTTTGTGCTTCATTACAACGTTTCTCTCTTTCTGTCTCTTTCTCGCTTGTAGGTAATATTTCTGATAGTGTGCCGATGTTTGTAAGTTACTGCCTCTCGCGCTCCCTTCCAGCCCTTCCAAGTCAGATGCACACACGTATTCAACCGTATATCTTCCTTCTTCATCGTCTGTTGATCTCCCCTTCTTTATCTTGTCTGGTCATACTACTCTTGTTTAAAACCAGGAAAAAGACTGAACGAGCTTGGTGTGCATGGCATTTAAAAAATTTATCTGATGGTGCAACTGCCAGCTGCACTAAATTTTCTCGGTAGAGATGAACATTCTTTTTCCTCACGATTCTTCGTTTGAAACAGTTCTTTCCGATTTGGAGCTGACAGTCACCGCTTAAAACATTATGAAAAAAGAAATAATTGGAAATGTAATGGTACTTAACAAGTTTTTTAAAAGTAAATTTCTTGTTTTCTTTACATTTATGAATTTTGTTTAAATGAGGTAAAAATCCATGAATGCCAAATTTGGGTGCGATTTTATTTCTTCGGATTCCTTGTTCTTTTTTTGCTTAAAAAACATATGGGATGAAAGGCAAAATGGTTTTTTGGAATTCGTGGTTAACACTTTAGGAGGGAAAAAGGGCGTCAAAACAGTTAAAAAGCCTCACCGTCGAATATGTATATACAGATACATACAATAAATAGATGACAAATTCTGGAGGGACGACAAAATGAAACAAAGGAGAAGGAGAGGAAAAAACACAATGACAAAAAAAATAGAGACAGGTGAAGAAATTGTGAAGGGATAGCACAGAAGTTCGGAAACGGAAAATAAATACACAGAAGACTGTGAAAATAAAAAAGGGAGGCATTCGATCAGAGAAGACATGGAGAAAGACAGATATAACAAGAAAATCTAGAAAGAGAATCTAGATTAGATAAAAAAGGGGAGACAAAATAAAAACAGAAAAAAACAGATAAAGAGACATTGAGACAAAATTAACAGTGAAAAAACAGAGAGAGAGAAAACAAATATTCAAAATAAAAAGAGAAAAAAACCGAGAGAAGGAAAACAGATAAAGAGACATTGAGACAAAATTAACAGTGAAAAAACAGAGAGAGAGAAAACAAATATTCAAAATAAAA
>JAQGBT010004840.1:0-15618 GCA_034698585.1 Disparrhopalites patrizii
GGATTTTCTACATTAGAATTGGCTGTAAATTTTGCTTCAGGATTTTCTACATTAGAATTGGCTGTAAATTTTGCTTCAGGATTTTCTACATTAGAATTTGCTGTAAATTTTGCTTCGGGATTTTCTGCATTAGAATTTGCTATAAATTCTTCTTCTAATTTCCTGTAAATTCTTCTTCCAATTTCCTGTAAATTCTTCTCCAAATTTCCTCTTCAAAAAATGTCAATCTGAGATGTTCAACCAAAATGCAAATCTCAGCCAATTTGCTTCCCCCCCCCAAAAAGAGAGCATTCCACTTTCCCCCATTAATAAAGATGGACGACCTCTGACCGGACCAGATCTCCTTTTCCCAGCTGACCTTCGACCTCCACTATCCGAGGGCTGAATTTGACTCCCAAGCGCTTTGAATCTCCCTCAGATCATATAATGATCCCCTCCATTATCCCCCTCATTACCACCTCCTTTGATTAAATGCCTCTTTTTACAGCTCTCTCCCACCAAGCCACACAATTGCCCTTAATTCCCCCATTCCCATTGTCATCATTCACTCCTCTCCATTTATTATTCCGCCATTCAAGAAAAAAGAAAAAAAAAAGAAAACATCTTTTGTCTCTTCCCCCTAAAAACAACAGCATCTTTTCATCCCTCAGAAAATACTGTTAAAAAAATCATTGAATGTATAAAAACTGGGGGGAAAACGTGAATGGGGAGAAAATACAAAAACAAAAACAAGAGAAAAAATCGTTTAGGAAAGTAGGGCACCTTTTTTTGGGGGGATCCCACACATTTCCATCACATCATCTACATATTTACCTATCATCTCTTCCACGTCTTCCTATTTTTTTTTTATTCATGTGGAGATACGGCAAAGGACAGGAGATGAAAGGAGGATGAGAGACAGGAGAAAAACATGAGAAAAAGGCCGTTTACTACAGCTACACGACATGAGCTTTTTTGTTCACTAAATAACTACAAGACAAGGGACAGCGGAGAGTGGGAAACAGAAGGTAGACAGCCGGAGAATAACATGACCCAATAAATAATCCGTTTTTTTTCACTTTACAAAGTCTTCATCATACACAGTGCCGCACTAGCGTTGGGGTTCCTATGGAAATAGTGGGGATACAATAATAGTAGTCCCCCTTACAGTCCAAACCACAAATCGCGGGAAAATATTGCTCATTTTCAAATTATCTCGCGCATTCTCTCTTCCTCATAAGAAGATCTCGAGGAGCCTTTTTTACTCTGCTTTTGGCATGCTGTTTCCAGATTACAGTGGAGTCTCTTCATAACAGCACCCCTTATAACAGCGTGTTCTGAATAACGTCAGGAAAATCGCCGCACCTTGTACATGGAGTACATATTAATTGTGTTCTCTATAACAGCATTCCTTTTATAACATCAACATTTTGGGTTTCCTTGGATGCTGTTACAGTGGAGTCTCTTTATAACAACTATCTATATAACAGCATAATGTTAACAAAAATCGGTAAGACGCCAGGAAATTTGAGCCGCTGGTATATAAAAGCATGTTAAATGTGCTTCCTATTAGCATTAGCCAAAAATCTCGTTATAACAGCAGCATTTGCGGAGTAAATTGATAATTTTGTGCATTGATTTGGCGCTTATTTGAAGCTACAAATTATGCCAGATTGGAATAGAAATCATTTTGATTTGTCCATCTATCCACCACTGCCAGGCTAATATTCGTAAATTCTGTGAGAGTGCCCGTATCAATACAGTGGAGTCTCTCTATAACAAGTCTCTTTTTAGTAATATTTCTCTATAACATTATTTTTTCCGCCCTTCGTACATCCAAGAAACATATTTTATGTTCTATATGACAACAATTCCCTGTAACAACATTTTTCGCTCGTCCCTTCAGAGTTGTTATATAGAGACTCCACTGTCTCCTTTTATGCATTATACACAGATCATGAGGAATGTCGTGAATACGCCGTAACTTTGCAACGGACAGAGCAACTAGATGAAATATTTCTGGGATAGATCCGCAATAAAATTTCCAACAGCTGATTTTACTAGTTTTCCCGCCTTGCTGGCTTGACCTCCTGGTAGGAGCAACGTTTTCCTGGCACCCCCCACAAATTATGGACGTCTAGAAGACGCTCAAGAGGAGGAAGAGAGAGAAAAAGAGAGAGACGGATAAAAAGGAAGGGAAATGAGAGGAAGGAGCCTCTTGATGTCACCGGGACTTGGCGGGGGCCACTTGAACAGTCCTTTTCTTCCAGACCTCTCAAGGAAACAAATTTCCTTGTGTGTATACAAACAAGGGAAAACAAGAGCAAAAAATATAATAAAACGGAAATCTCCTACACCCAACAGACGAGATAGAGAAAGACATAGAAAATGGAGAAATGCCTCCGTAATAATAAATATCTCAAGACGACATGGGCCGGGGAAAGAGTTGAAAAGAGGAAGGCGGATGAGGGACATGAATTTATTAATCTCTCTCTCTCTCTCTCCAATTCTACCTTTAAAAGATCCTCCATCCACCTCCGCCCCTCCGTCGCCTCCTCTCAAGTATTTCCCTTTTAAGTGACCCCTCAAGAGGTAGAAAAGGACAGGGGAAAAGGCAGGGAAAGAAGAGCCACTTGAAACAAAACCACTTGATTTTTTTATTTGAATCTTTCTCTCTTTAGTGTGTATCCCTTTTTTTCCACAGTTATTTCCTCTCTGGTATTTAATAATACAAAAAAAAATCCTTTTTCCGTGTACGAAGAGTCATCTTGAGAAATTCGGGACTCTTTTTTTTTATCAATAAAAAACAGACGCACCTTCTGTATTTCCTGGGTAATGGCCCGAAAAGCTTGTCGCTGGGACTGTTGAAAACGCTTTTTATATATCCTTTTTTTTTCCTTGGCAAATAAATTTTACTGGTGACAAATCACGTGAAATGAAAAGGATTTTTAGAGGACTTTTTTTTTTTCGGGGGGAAAATTTATTTGTTTATACTTTTAAAAGGCCTTTTTCTAAAGGGCCTAAAGTGCTTTTAAATTTCAAGTCCTTTTTTTCGTGGGCCTTTCATCACAGGGAAAAGAGCCTGTAGCATCTTGAGTTGAACAAATTACCCGGAATTCGTGTACGGGTTTTCTACCGGAATATTTTTATCATCTATTTTTCTATAAAATGATTTTGTATCCGGGCTTTTTTAGTCAGAAAATCCTGTCAACTTTGACCTTTTCTCCTAGCGATTTCAGGTTAAATTCTGTTGTGCTTTTTGAGCCGTAATGACTGCTATACGGAAGCGGCAATTTTAAATTTGAATAATTTTCGCGCTCGAAATGAGTAACTAATTACTTGTATAAATTCCTTAAATAATATTGCTTATATCAAAAAAATTTACCATACCTGCACGAGTGACAATAAAATCCAAATTTCCAGGTTACGCGGGTAAATTTAAAGGTGGACGTTAAGATCCAATGAGGAAGCATGAAAAAAAGGACACAAAGAACATTATTATTAGATTTGTTGTGTATTTAAAAAAAATTAAAATTAGCTTTCCTTTGTTTAAATAATTTAAAAAAAAAAATTAAAATAGCCAAATATGACTGAAAATATGCCCGTCATTAAAATGGTTTAATGATTAATTTTGATAATTTTTATGCATGATTTATGGGAAAGTGGATAATGGAACATTTCAGATTTGCATTTTCCGTGAAATATTATGAATTTTTATGGTTCATCAAGATATCCTTGCTTCTTCGAAAAATCAAGATATCCTTGCTCCCTTGACAAAAGATGCGTTGTAAATAACCCTTTTTGGAACAAAAGTTTCGTCTGTTCCGGCATTTGGAAGCGATGTCCTTTAAAAAATACTTTGCAAACTCTTTTACCTCCAAAGAGAAGTGACATTTTATCTCTGCCTCCGTCTCGCAGTCTCTCTCTCTCTCCAAATAAATTACTTACCCCTTTGTACCCCTCAGAAAAAAAAGTCAACCACACACACATCCACATAAATTGATGAGGATAATAGCCAGCGTAAAAAGTGTCTACATTTACAGCCCAAGAAATGGCACGAGAAAAAAATATCCCTCCTCCTCCTCGCCATTTACTTGCACTTTACTTGGCAATGAATCCAGTTTTATGTCCAAGTGTGTGTGGTGGTTCAGGAAGGTACAAAAAAATCTCTTTCTCCTTTTATACACGGCAAAAGAGGAAAGAAAAAAGGGACAGACACAGGTTCGAAAAGATCTTCTCAGGTAACAAGAATTGAAGAAGGAATTGGAGACAGCAAAAAAAAAAGGAACTACACCCTTTTGTTTCCCTCAAAATCCTCCTCTTTTTCTCTTCCGAAGCACATCTTCCCCTTAAAAGGTAAGGGATGAGCTGGTGCACGCACGAGAGGGGTAATTATTATCTTTTGACGGGCGCAGGGACAACAGGGAGAAACGATTCAGAGACTGAGAGAGAGCAAGGGAGAAACAGAAAGAGAAATAGAGGGAGAAAGAGAATACAGAGAGAGAGAGAAGAGAGCTAAAGATAGAGAAAGAGAGAGTGAAGAGAGAGAAAGACGGAGAAAGAGAGAGTGAAGAGAGAGAAAGACGGAGAAAGAGAGAGAGACAGCAAGAGAGAAAGACAGAAGGAGAAAGAGACGGATTAAATTCCGCAAACATCCATAACGAATCGGGGGTGCAATTGTATAAACAAACAGTTAATGGCGGGCAATGGGAGAAGAGCAAAGAGAGAGTGAGAGAGAGAGAGAGACAGAGAGAGAAATATGAAAAGAACGTGCCCAGGGAGGCAGTCACAGTTGTTTGTCATAGAGATCAGTCACACTTCTTATTTCAAATGTCCACCCAATAATCTACACTTGCCAACACCAACGGAGAGAGAGAGAGAGAGAGCGAGAGAGCGAGAGAGAAAAGAGAGAGAGAGAGTGAGAGAAATATGAGGAGATGAAAAGAGGAGATAGCCTCCTTTGTGATCACAGTCTGATGGATTACAATTCTTCTCCTTTTTTTCTCTCATATTTTCCCTTTTTTTTCTCATACTTTTTCTCATCTTTTTCTGGACTTGCCGTTTCCTTTGTTTCTCCTCGCAAATCCCTTTTAGTACTTTTATCGAAGGGAAACAGAAGGAAAGGGCGAAAGCGGAAATCTTTCCTGGGGGATTTTTCTGGTTTGGAGAGGAAATTTTGCCATGCATAACGGGAAAAATGGGATTTTATTATTTCCTTTGAATTTACTTTTTTTTCGGGTTTTTATAGGGAATATGAAGACAAGAATTATTGTGTATTTTAAAGGAAATATCAGAAAAGGATTTATTTTATTGTATAATTTAAAAAATACCAGAAAAAGAATTATTTTATTGTAATTTTTATACAAAATATCAGATTACGAAATATCAGAAAGAATTATTTTGCCGTATTTTATAGGAAATATTTTTTAAAAAATTACTTTACGTATTTTGTAGAAAATATTTTTTAAAAAGAATTATTTTACCGTATTTTGTAGAAAATATTTTTTAAAAAGAATTATTTTACCGTATTTTGTAGAAAATATTTTAAAAAGAATTATTTTACTGTATTTTATATAAAATATTAAAAAATATTTATTTTACTGTATTTTATCGACAATATTTAAGAAAAAAGAAATTATTTATCTGCGTTTTATAGAAAATATTAAGAAAAAAGAATTATTTTGCTGTATTTTATAGAAAATATTAAAAACGATTTATTTTACTGTATTTTATAGAAAATATCAAAAAATGTATTCATTTGATCGTATTTTTGTAAGCTAAACTGCTGGGAAGCTTTCAAATGTAAATTATCCGTGCAAAGTAAAGAAGAAAGTTGTCGCCATTGGTTTAAAGAGGATTGCAAGGCCCCTGACAAATGACACTTGAGAGGGAAATCCACGGGGTTTTTATGCATGTCGAGTAACATTTGGAGATTTGTACTTGTATTTTTTGGAAGAGACATATGATCCCAGAAGAAAATGTAAAATAAATAATAAAATTTGTTCCATGAATTCCCAAGGCCAAATAAAATCCAAATGGTTTACCCCCGATTTTTTGAAGGGATATAAAATAGGGCAAAGTATTTTTGTATTTGCATTTACAGAAAAAAAATAATCGCAAAAAAAAGTATGTTTACGCGGCCCTTGTTTGCCCACTTGACAAAAGAGAGAGAAATTCTTTGTGTATTCTTTTCAAAAATGGAAATGGCGGGAGAATTCGGGGAGGACGATGACAATTCTCCCCGGGATTCCCTTTATGCCTTTCTTCTGAAGGTTTTTCCATTTCCCATTCTTTCGTCCATTTTTTTGTTGTGTTTTCTACGGCAATATCCGGATTTTTTGTCACAAGAGAATTTTTATACTGGGACAAAAATGGCGGGAATAAATAAAAAAGTTACATTTTTGAGGATTTCCTTTCGCCCTGCAATTCCTTTGAGAATTTTTGGAGCACAGAAGAGCCCATTTTATTGTACGAAAATGGTTTCTGGTTTTTGTTTTTCCACTTTTTTTGTTTGGGGTTTCAAAATTTTCAAAATTCCCTTCATTCCAATTTTAAATATTTTCTTTATTCCTTTTTTTTTAAATTCCTTCATTCCATTTTTTAACAAATTCCTTCATTCCCTTTTTGAAAAATGTCCTTCGTTCCATTTTTGAAAAATTTCCTTCGTTCCATTTTTGAAAAATTTCCTTCATTCCATTTTTCAAAAATGTCCTTCAATTCATTTTTCAAAAATTTCCTTCATTCCATTTTTAAAAAATTTCCTTCATTCTATTTACAAAAATTGTAAATCTCTCCAAAATATTGTCGTTTACGTGGTTAAAAATAAAAAATCTTTTTTCACCGCAACATTTCGACCAAAAATATTTACTTTTCCCCCAAAACAAGTTCTGTTTAGATATAATTGCTTTCCCCACAAAAATAACTTTTTTCTTCTGCAAAAAATGTCCCTTCTCTCTCCCAAAACAATTTATTTCTATAGAAAGTATACTAAGTATGCTTGTACAGTTCCCTTTAATTCAATTTCCCCGCTTGGACCTCCAACGAAATTGGTTTTTGTGTTTCCCCTTAATTTTTTGTCCCTAATTTCCGACCCCGCCTTCAGGTCACCGAAGCTTAAACAAGCCAAAAGAACCGTTGGGAATCAACCAAGAATAAAAAGGGATCGCCTTTCTCCTCCAAAAAAATAATAAAAAAAACGTTCCCTGGTCAGTCAAGGGCATTATAACACTAATAACACCCCCTCCCTCTAAAAAACATACCCCCCACCCTCCCAAAGGCCCACGGTAGAGCCCCAAGAACCGTTGGGAAAAGGCTTGTCCCAATCACACGAATTCTACGGCCATAAAAAACTGACAGGGACGGGGAAATCCAGGGGCAAAGTAGTAAATCCTCCGACTCAAAACGCGGGAAGACTTGACAAGAGCTGGGGAAAAAATAAAAAATTACGTCCTAAAAGAGAGAATGGGAAACTGTACGCTATATATACATACAATCGAGTCTCCCTATAATAGCACCCTATCTGTACCAGAAAAAGTGCTCTTACAACAAACTGCTGGTGTAGAGAATTAGTTAAAAAATTAATAATAATAATTAAGATTATTTCAGGCTTAACTTCCATAATTTTCCAAATTCAAACAATATTTACACAATTTGGCGTAAATATTTACATTTGAGTGAGAAAAGAAAGAAATTGTGCTGGTATGGAGTTCGGGTGCTGTTATAGAGAAAACGTTAATGTTGAAGGGAGGCCTGACTTGGGCGCTAATGCTCTTATAGGAAGAAAGTGCTGTTATACTGAGAGGAATGTGAGCGAGTGAAGAAAATACCCGGCTGTTATAGAGTAACTCCTGTTATAGGGAGTGCTCTTATAGCGAGCGCACTTTGCATGGTACAACTGTAGGGGTGATTCAGCACTGCTGTTATAGAGTAAGTGCTCTTATAGGAGGGCCGGTATTGGGAGAGTCGACTGTATATATAATAGGAATTTATGTAATATAGGAATTAAAAAAAAATATAAAAAAAATAGTACAGTAATAACTCATTATGTTTTGATGTCTCTGAATTATTGTCTGAAGTGTGGGCAACAATGAAGAGCCGGACGAAAGACGAAGAAGGAAACCATCAAAGCATGCTGAGAGTGTGTGACTGACAATTTGATTCTACGTCCGTCCTTTTTTTTTCTTCCCTACCAAAGCATTTCTTTGTGGTAGAAAAAAATAATAATTTCTCATCTTTCATCACCAACAAATTTATCATCATTCCCTTCCATTTTTTTCTTCCATTTTTTTCCCCTCCTGCCAACTTCCACCCCTGCAAAGGGCCGGCACGTAGAGTGGTTCCTTTTTTTTTATTTACTCCTAGAGAAATGCGTGGTGCGTCAAAACTTAACAAAGACCACGCACTTTTTAGATTCTCGCCCGTCCGACGTAATAACGTGTAGGAAAAGAGAGAGAAGGACATACAATGTTGTCCAGGATTTGCTTCATCACTAATGGATGGCTGTAGGACACAGGAAGAACCGCAAACGGGGATTCACACTGTACTATCTGCCCCCAAACGGACCAAGACAGTTGCAGGGACTGCAAAGGAACCATTTTAAACCGATAAACCGCAACTACAAAAGTCGGAGTTCAGAGGAAGGACAAGAGAGAAAGGCGGAATGGCGTGAAACCCCAGGAAAAGGGAGCAATCTCAACTCCAAACAACTCCCACATCCTTTTCGTTCTCCCATCCTTGTGTTCAGTCTCTTTATGGATGCAACCGGGGATGAGTTCACAATTATCACAAATTACTCTTTCATACGACTTTACGTTTTATGGCGCAAATTCAGCTGGTGGTAGTTTTACTGGGGATGCTATGTTACAGACTCGTTATAGCTTATTTTAAGTATTGCAGGAAATACTTTTTGCAGGCTCTTTAGTTCTCCCACATGATGTTAGGGTATGGGTCAAAGGCCCTTATTATTCCATAGGACGTAGGAGCCTGTCGTCTTCCAGGAATTTAATTACTAGGACCATTTAAGTCTGAGGGTAAATCCACAAAGCAAAATAGAATCAGGAGATTAAAGCAGGATGAGCTTCTTTATTGTATCAACTCAACCTTAAGAATGAGGATTTGTCTCTCTCCTCAGACGGGTTTTAATGGCGCTCGGACAATAAAGTCTTGAGTTGCTCCCTCTTCTCACTATTCTTCATTTGTACTTTTATTTATTTAATTTATATTTTCATATTTTGCCCTGTGGCATATTTATAAGAGTGCTTTCCTCATTTTACCTGCTTTGCCTTTTTATTTCTAAGGGATTTCTCTTGCTTTTGCCTACATAACTTATTTCTACTATCTCGACCCTAAAACTGGCTACCTACCTTCAAAATATGTACAGCAGTTATAAAAAAGGAGCCCATTCCTTGCGCTTTCCCCGAAATCCCGGGTGGAGGTAGGCCAGATTGCATCTGTACATTTCCCGGGTACATCAAAAGAGAAACATTCAGAGAATTATGAGAGCCTTTGACTGCACAAGCATAAAACTTGGATGATGTTGTTCCTTCAGCTCGGCCTCTTCCTCCTATCTGTGTACATGTCATGTCCCGGAAAGCCTTTCCCACCTGCCTTTTCACGGGCAGAGATCCGTGTAGTAGTGCAAAATCATATTTGGAGCAGTGATAGCTAAAAAGCCAGAGGATCCTTGATGAAGAGCTACACGAGGGCCTAATTTCCCCTCCTTCTCTCTCTGGCACATTTCAACCTCCACCTCTCATTGTGGTTCCAGGAGACTCGGAATGCCCGGGAAGGAGAGCAAACCCGCGGGTTTCTCTCCGTAGATACACTGCAATGGTGTGTTTTCCCAGGGCAATGATGCAATTACTCCCGGTTTCCGCCCGGAATTAAATATTTAGGTGGGGTTAGTGGAATTATAGAGGAATATTCCTCATTCCTTATTGATGGGATTCCTCTTTCCCCTTTGATTCTCTACGGTTTATACTGGGGCTAATTCCGGGGAAATTTTAGGATCCTAAAATTAGGGTTTATGTACAGACTCGGCGGATTTTTATTTACGGATTGTATTGCACATTTGGATTATTGCGGAATCCGCTTTACGCTAAAGATTATCCGGAGCCTCTCAGGCCATCATTAGGCTCATTGCAGGCTTAATAAACTTGCTTTATGAACTTTTGCTGTTATGTTAATGGCACAATGATTGTGATAAAATGTCACTCTTATTATACACGGCTAAGCACTTACGGTGGACTCTCACTATAATAATCCTAAAGGGAAGGGCAAAAATGGTTGTTATATGGAACACTTAATATGTATACTGTACATAGGCAAAGGGCTGGATAATTAGGTTGTTATAAAGAAAAAGTTGTTATAAGGGGAGTTATTATAGAGAGTCCACCGTATTACAGTGGACTCTTTCAATAATAACTCTCCTTATAACAACTTTTGCTCTATAACAATTTTGTTTCTCAGCTCCTTGTACATGTAGTGTATGCTTACCTTTCTATATAACAACTTTTCCATATAATAACCATTTTACCCTTCCCTTCAGGGTTGTTATAGCGAGAGTCCACTGTATGGGAATGGATAATAGGTCGTAAAAGCTGAGCTCTTCCACAGAAACCAGGTAATTAGTAAATGACGAATGCACTATGGGATGGCAGGAATACAGTCTACTCTCTCTACAACGATTTAGTAAAAAGAACCTGCATTTAACCGCAATACAGAATAACCGATATAAGCAATTCTACAAGATCAGTATAGAGAAAAACATTTAATGGCGGGGGATTCATAATTAAAGAAAAGCCGGTACAAGGAGAGACATTTGCAAAAGGCCTGGCCTAAAACCGTTATAGAGAAGAAGGCTAAACGGCTGGGAATTCAAAGCTAGTACAAAATCAGTTATAGAGAGAGAAGTAAGCGACGGCGTGGCCTAAAGCCTTCAAAGAGAAAGAGGCTCAATGGCGGGAGATTCAAAACTTCCCTTTATAGAAAAACTTACAGAAAAAACTGTGATAAAGAAAATTGTTATAGAGAGTGAATTTATCATGGTAAATCTCTCGGGCGGGTTTGTGAACACCGTTATAGTGCGAAAACCGTTAAATATTGAGGTCCGTTATACAGAGAGTCGACTGTACAGTGGAGTCTCTCTATAAATATTCTCTTTACAACAACAGTATTTTATCTCTATACAAAGTCTCTTTATAACAACAGTATTTTATCCGCCATTTGTACATGTAAGGCACGTACTTTACGTTCTGTATAACAACATTTCCCAGTAGCAATATTGCTACTGGGAATGCAGCAATTTTGCTGTTGCTCTTCCCTTCAGTGATGTTATAGAGAGACGCCACTGTATTTAGCATGTCAAAAGCCCAAGTATGTTGCTACAACACCATTCTGGGTAGGCAGGACTATTTGGGTGCGGGAAAGAAGCAGGAGGATTTCTAATCGAGAGGAAGGGATTTCCTCAAAGGAAAAGGATGCGGTAGTAAAATCGCGTTTAGTACCGGAATTCTCTGTTTAAATCAACATCCATCTGAATCCATCGTAATGCTTTGTTTTAATTAGCTCACTAATGAGGGGCAATCAGCCGTTTTGGGCCAATAAAAGCTGATAGCTCAATCAAAGGGAGGATATGTCGGGGAAGGTGTGGAGGCTCCCAAGTCAATAAAAGTGTTTCAGGGCTTATCTCCGAGTCCAGAGAAATGAGTCTCTCTGTCTCTCTCTCTCTCTCTCTATAGATATAGATATAGAGAGAGACGCTGAGCAATTAGAGCAGTGAGAGAGTGAAAGGGAATGAAAAACCAGCTCATCACTCTGTGGGAAGCCGTTGACATGGCACGGAATTGCCTCCTTCCCCTCCGCCCTGTCACTTTCCCTCTCGACTCCTCTACATCTTCTTCACTGTCCCCCCTCCATTTCAACCTGTCCTTTTCATCCCTTTAAAAAACTCCCTTTCCAAGGGATGTCAAAATGTCTCCAGACCATTTTGGATCCGCCGTTCACTTGTTGCAAAAAGATTAAAAACTAAAAAAGAAAAAATCTTGGTCCGTTTGCTCATGTTCTTTGTCCAGCGCAATTCCACGGGATTATCCTCTTCCTGTTCTGTCCGTGAGCCTAGCCGTTTGGGCAATGTTTCCTCACCATTCCTATTTTTACAAGGGAAGAAGATAATCTTGGATTTTAACAGCTACGGCTTTATATCCCCATAATTCTTTTTTCTCATGGTTTATGTACCAAAAATAATTTTTACACTAAATATTTGTTCATACAGTGGAGTCTCTTTATAACAACTCTGAAGGGATGGTCGGAAAATATTGGTACAGAGAAAAGTTGTTGTATAGAACATAAAATATGTAGCTTATATGTAGGAAGGGCGGAAAAAATAATGTTGTTATATAGGAAAGTTGTTATACAGAGATTTAAAATGCGACTCCGCCGTGTGTTTCAAAGCCTTTGGTTTAGATGGGGATGATGGGAGAAAAAAATCTCCTGGTGGATGTTGCACACTTTAAAAAGGCTTTGGCTATGCCCTGTCATCACATCACACACTCCATTCTTGCTTCACACCAAAAACGCTTTTCTGTATACACAATCTTCCTGCCCTTCAGCCTCATCCTGCTCATGAGAACTCCGGCTCATGCATAAGCTCACGCAGAGATCCACGTGGGCATTTTTCCTCCTCTAATTCCTTCCTTTTTCCAGATTTTTACACGGACAGAAACCCACCTTTTTTTCTTCTTAAATCGTCCCCCTCTCAAATGTTTCCCCTACAAAATGTTCCCCCAAAAATCTCCCAAAAAATTCTCCTGCACAAGATGCTGCAGTCGACTCTCCCTATACCGGCCCTCCCTATAAGAGCACTTCCTCTTTACCAGCACAATTTCTTTCTTTTCTCACTAAAATGTAAATATTTACGCCCAATTGTGTAAATATTGGTAGAATTCCAAAAATTATGGAAGATAAACCTGAAAATTTAATTAATTCATATTAATATTTTTTAACTAATTCTCTATACCAGGAGTTGGTTATAAGAGCACTTTTTCCGTGGCAGATAGGGTGCTGTTATAGAGAGAGTCCACCGTATTGACATCGTGTGTGTCTCCGGCATCTGTGAAGAGATTGCATGTCAAAGAGGACACGGTGTGTAACCGCACTAAGAGTGCGTTTTTTTTTTGGTTGAGAAATAGGCTCATTCCAAGTATGAACTTCCGCAAAACGGGGAGAGGATGTGCGTTATAAAAATAAAAATAATAATAATAAAAAGGCCATAGCCTCCACCGGCCTTGGAAGAGAGGAGCCAGGGAGATGAGGAGGATGAGGAGGATGAGATGCAAATCAGTCATCATCATCCTCCTCGTCATGCTTAACGTGAAACTATGGGAGAGATTAAGAGGGGAACATGCAAAAAGGAGAGAAAGAGGGACAGGGATGGAGGGGGAAGGGGACAGGCAGCACTCTCGCACTCTCGAATGGGCGGCATGTGCGAAAATGCAGAAAAGGTGGGACGACGGAAAGAAATCCGTTTTTCAAAGACTTTATCAACAATTCATCTTCATCAAAAAAGCCTTTGACGCTCTCCATTACGGCATTCCACTTCCTCGTGTCTCTCTCTTTTTCTTCTCTTTCTACTTCGTCTCTCTCCCGCTCTTGCAACATTTTCTTGGGCAATTTTCTCATTTGCCTCCCTTTTTTATTTGATTCTCATGCAATTTGTTTCTCTCTCTCATTTTTTCTTTCTCTCTCACTTTCTTTTTCTCTATATTCTTCCAATATTTTCTTTTGTTATTTTTACACTTTTTCTCTCTCTCTCTGCTACATGTATTTTCTTTCTCTTTTTCTGTCATTCGTCTCTCTTATTTTCTCCCATACGTAGTTTCTTTTTCTATTTTTCTCTCACACTGTCTCTCATATTTTCTTGTATACAGTGGATTCTCTCTATGACAAATCTCTTTATAACAACAATTCTCTGTAACAACAATTTTTTTCCAGCCCCTCGTACATATAAGGTGCATACCTATTTAATGTTCTATATAACAACTTTTCCCTGTAACAGTATTTTTTGCTCTTCCCTTCAGAGTTGTTATATAGAAACTCCACTGTACTTTCTCTTATAATTTCTCGTATAATTTCACTTAGAATTTCTCTCATATTTTCGCTTATAATTTCTCTCTATTTTGTATTTTCTCTCTATTTGCTCTCTAATTCTTATTCAGTAATTTTTTCTCTCATATTTTCGCTGATATTTTCTCTTATATTTCTCTTATAATTTCTCTCATATTTTATTATTTTTTCTCTCATTTCTTCTCTCATTTTTTCTCTTACATTTTCACTCTTTGTTTCTATCATACTTTCTCTTGTAATTTCTCTCATGTTTTTTCTGATAATTTTCCCTCATATTTTCTCTTCTATTTGCTCTCATATTTTATTTTTTCCCTGTATTTTCTTTCCTTTTTCCCTGTTTTTCCGCTTTCTTTTTCTATACGTACGTTTTTCCTATTTTCTCTTTCCGTTTCGTTTATCTTTTCTGATTATTTTCCTTGCCATTTCTCTCGTATATTTTGTATTTATTTTCCTCTCCTTTGATTTCGCATTCTCCCATCTTATTTCCCCTTGTCCTTTTCTCTCTTATCCTCTCTTTTGTCTTATTTCGTTCTTCGTCTCCCAATTTCGCTAGTTTTTTGGCTATCTTGATCAGAATTTCTCTCTCTCCTCTCTCTCTCCCTCGCTCATTCTATTTCTGCCGTCTTTCCTCTCTTTGTCTCCCCACTGCATTTGTCTCCCACTTTTCTGCTCTCTTATCCAACGATTTCGAGACTTGACATGTTCGTCCTCTCCCTTTCTCTCTTCCCATGAGTTTGTTTCATCCCTTGCGTTTCTCTCTCAAGTGCACATTTCTCGCTTAAAACCTTCGCATCTCCCTTCACTTTAATAGGTGTGCAACCAGTTGATTGCGATAAGACCACATGAATATTTTACCTTGTACATACACACAGAGAGACATTCTGCAAAAAAAAAATTGTCACTCCTCCCATTCTGAGAGACATAATTTTTTTCTTCCTCCACGCCGTGTTGAGAAAGATTCTCACAGGGAAGAGTACACAATAACATATGGAGAGTGCACAATGCTAAAAGACATTTTACATTACAAAAAAAAGTGGAATATTATCACCATCTTTCAAGTCTTTTGATACAAGAAAGAATAAAAATACTGACATGTGAGTGTATGCCTGAGCCTTCCTTATCTTTCCTATATAAAAGTTTATTTAGGCTATATAAGCCCAGTCACACACAAGTTTTTATAAGGTTGACAGGTAGTAAATAATTTCCACCAGGTCCAGTCTCTCTCTCTCTCTCTTTCTATTTTTCTCTCATTTTTCTCTCAACTTTACTCTCGCACTTTTCTCTCTATTTTCCTCTCTATTTTCCTCTTTCATTTCTCCCTCATTTCTCCTCTTTCATTTTTCTCTCTATTTTTCTCTTCCATTTTTATTTCATTTTTCTCTATTTTTCCACTCTCATTTTTCTCTCTATTTTCCTCTCTCATTTTTCTCTCTAGTCGCCTCTCTCATTTTTCTCTCTATTTTCCTCTCTCATTTTTCTCTCTAGTCGCCTCTCTCATTTTTCTCTCTATTTTCCTCT
>JAQGBT010004841.1:0-15616 GCA_034698585.1 Disparrhopalites patrizii
AAACATTGATTAAATAACATTAATTAAAAAACATTGATTAAATAACATTAATTAAAAAACATTGATTAAATAACATTAATTAAAAAACATTAATTAAATAACATTAATTAAAAAACATTGATTAAATAACATTAATTAAAAAACATTAATTAAATAACATTAATTAAAAAACATTGATTAAATAACATTGATTAAAAAACATTGATTAAATAACATTAATTAAATAACATTAATTAAATAACATTGATTGAATAACATTAATTAAATAACAGTACTTATTAAATGATTTAATTAAATGTTTTTTTACCGTGCTGAATCAGGGAAATATTCTTGAGCACGGCGCCTTCCGCCGCATCTACTTTAATCCGCCTGGAAGCCTCCTGGCGCTCTCTTTCTTGTTCTTCGTATTGAATCACCATCTAAGAGAAACAAGAAATTAATTGTCCGTTCAGTAGAGAGATATCCAATGATTTCCCATTGAAGTGAGCGAGACGCTTACTTTATTATTGAAATTCAGCCCCTGTTTCCGGGCGTACATGGGATTTTGTTGCCGCCAAAATTGCTCCCGAATATGAAGGTAATTTAAGGCCTCAGTCGCATTGGATCTTAAATCTTGGGATGCCCCCTGGTCACTTTGAATGTCTGTATGGAATTGATTTGTGAAAAATACGTGACCCTTATTCATGATTAATGGTCGATGTTTTTGTCATGTTTGTAATGTAACCTGGGCGTTTTAAGAATTTGGTTAAATAGTCCATGTCAAAGTACATTTGACCCAGAATCTCCCTCGCGACCCATCGGGCACGAGCCTTGGACGGAGGTTTGAGCCGATTTCCAATTTTCCGGTTTTCCCCCTCATTAGTAGACGGTCGAATACAACAATGTTCTTTCTTTACTGTTGGGAATAATATTTTACATAGAAATGAAGTCATTATCAGGATTTCTACATGTTCATACAATCAAAGATTATGCTCCTTACAATTTGCAAGGGCTTCCAAGTCTTCAATTAATGGCAAGAGTTGGTCCAAGTCCTCAATTTGTGTTGCAGCTCGATCTGCGATTAGAAAAATTGAGGTGATATACATATATTAAAATATTATTATTATACATATATATATATATAAATCTTTTAAAAAAAATTAAGGTAGTTATTTATTATAATGAAATTGCTGAAATTCATGTATTTTTTGAGAAAGTTTACCTCCGATCGCTGTTCGAATAGCTTCTTGGGATTTTTGTATGCCTATTCGAAAAGTTTCCACCTTCCGAATCCGATAACCTCTGCACATCATCACAAAAAAATGCAAAAATGCTCTGTTTTACACAACACTATTTGGAATTTTACTGGATATATTTCACGTTCACAGAGCAGCCAAATCATAATTGCTCTATGATATGTCTCACCTATGATATGCAATTAAGGCCTTTTCAAAAAGTCCTAAATTATACAGAGCCTCGGCGTATTGGTAGAGGCCCATAATATACACTTCGTTGCCCTCAAAGGAAGTCTCTGCATCCCTCAAGGCCGAAGCGGCGTCTCCCAGTTTCAAATGACATTGACTCCGGGCGACTAATGCTGCTTTGTGGGTTGGATTGATTTCTAACGCCTACGAATGCGACATTCCCATTAGTAACTAATGAGTGAGAATATTAATATTTATTTAATATAAAAACCGCTGGTTTCCTACCCGATCGAAGCAGTAGAGGGCTTTGCGGTAATGTCCGGATCTGTAATGCATAACGCCCTCGTCCATGAAGGTGGTGAAGGTGGATTTGGGCTGGATGCATTTCCTGCGCTTTCGAATGAATGTGGTCGCTCCGCCTCCTTTGCTCTGGCCTCTCGCTGGCCCTCCCAAGCAGTTCGTGGCCATGATGAGGATCTCACTTGCTTATCGATATTTCTTTTAAGGGTTATTAATTAACCAAAATCCGAATGTGTGGAACAAATGAAAATGTATACGGATTATATTCTCTAGTTAGGCTATATTCCTTACAATTAGGAATATTCTCTAGCTGGAGCTTCTCTTAAACAGCTCCTGTACCCAACATGTGTTAAAACCAGACTCACGCAAATCAAGTTCAAATTATTATTATTTTAAAGGGCTATTATTATCTATGTAACAACGTAATAACGGTAACGACTGTAACTCTCTTGGACTTACAATTGACAGTTAAGTAACAAATAAGGGCAACTTTAAAGTACGTATTTCTACAATAATGGTAGAACGAATGTTACGCTGACAGCTGACACGAATAATAAATTGTACATAAAAATGTATGTATTATTATTATTAATGTGTTGTGTACTTTAACTGCTATCGCGTTATCTAATTGCCCCGTGTGACATGGTATGGTTAATGGTTACTCTGATAAATCTCCTATTTGGTCCAGGTCATATCTGGGAACGGGTCCATAGGTCTTGATATGGTGATGGTTGATGGTGATCCACTCCGGGTTGAACTGAATAATCCACTCATATTATAATGTTATTATGTTATATTAACGTAATGAAGCTTATGCTATAATGTATTAGTAGTTTAGCTAGACTGCAGCTCTGCATGCTTGCATTATTGGCGCTGGCTTTTTTTTTTTTGTTCAGTTAGATTCAGAAAATTCGGATCAAAAAGTCTAAAAAAGGTGTGCAAAAAGAGCAAGTATTACTCGGGGAAAAGAACTAAGTCGTTATATTAAGAATCGATATTGAGAATTTTGAGATTAAAATAACATACTGATTATTTGATTATGTGTTTGATTACTGGTACTAATAGCTACTTACTTATTATTATTACTATTACTTTACTAATTACTAATAGCTGTACTAAATTGTAAACTACTATTTTTATATTAATAATAATACATGTCATGTTATTATTATTTTCATTATCAATAATTATTAATTGAATAAAAATCCAGACGATCAATCTAGGAAAATCCATAATACGAGTAAATGATTAGTGATTAAAATCAGAAATAATTTCTGACTTTAATCACCGATCATCAGCATCACATCACTATTATATCATCAGAAATATTCCGAAGCAGGTTTATACTCCTTGGATTAACGCAAGCATGATACGCTACCATGGAGACTTTCATTTGTAGCTAGTCCAAAAATTTGTAAGTAAGCATTATGTGAGCATGATTTTGTGATGATTTCATTGTGACCATGGTTTACATTTACATGTATTGAAAAAATACATTGGTTTATATTATATGTATTTTTAATTTTTATTAGATAGCTCATATTTGATTAATACAAAACGTTGACCAAAAAAAATTCAGGTTGATCGAATGCAGGATTTTATTCCTCTACTGGCAGGGACAAATGTGTTCGGGTATGTGAGAGGTTTTGCAGTCTCTGTGAATATCAATATTTTGGAGTAAGGACGTGCCCTGGTTAAAGGAAGTGTCGGACAGGGCAAGGCAATCCGACTCCAGAGTCCCTGTGATTGTACAGGCACGGAGCAAAATTTCATGAAACGTTTGGTGCAGGTCAAAGCTGGTGACCAATTTCCGGGAGTTTTCCCGTAAATTCTCATGGTCCTCCAAGGGGCTGGATTGGGGGATGGAAAGAAGGAGGAAGGGTCGTTCCAGCACTCCATCAGACGAAGGGTCAAGGTTGCTGGAGAATACAACCAAGGCATTGGGGTTAAGTTTATTAATTGCTTGAAAAAAACTGGCTAATTTCCGGTCTATAAACGCCAGAGACTTGGATTCTTGGTGTAGTCTGCTGACGGAGAAAAGGGGGAAATGGGAGAATTTTCGGAGGAAGACCTGAGTAAAGTCCAAGATGAAATCTTCTGCTGCCGTCGATGCAAAAGAGTTGTACAAATCATCTAGCTGTTTGAGTCTCTTTGTGCACATGTTGGTAAACGAATTAATGACAGGTTAATGAAACGATCTTAGTAATTTAAATCTAGCTTGGTTAGAAAATTTCCCTTTTTAGATGGATCATCATTTTTTATAATTTCCATGGTTATATTACATAAGCTTATTGTATTATGTACGATTATAAATTCTCCGCTTACCATTCGCTCATGCATGAACGCAAATGGGATGAAGAAATCCGTTGGTTGAGCTATAAAATCTCCAGAAGTGACAGGAAATTTGGGTGTGACTGAATCCAAGGTTTTCTTCAATCCCACCTGATCCAGGTAGGAAGTGATGTAGTCAAAGTTACGGAATTCCTTCCAGATGAAAGGACATCCGTCGTAGACGCCAATGGATTTGAGGGAACATTTGGTCACGAGTTGGGATCGATTGAATCCGGTGAGAGTAGCCAGGAAATTGTCACTAGTCGTATTGTCGACCATGGAAAAACCTCTCATGTCGTGGAAGTTCTGATGATCCACTAATTCCTGCCAGGTCAAAGGAAGAGACCTTTGCGCCTCGAACCTACTCACGGAGTCCACACTGACCCAGATGACCCGAGTCAGGGCCGTCCTAAATTCATTCAATCTGGTCCAAGCCCTGATTTTATTTCGTACCCTCGGTGTAATTGGAAGTAGCGGGTGGAAGTTGGCCACCCGCCGATTGTCGCAGAGGTCATGACAGGCAATCTCCAGAACCTCGGTGTACACCGTTGGTTGGATCTCTTGGGAGGGCTGAATCTGATAACAACTTTTCTCAGGGTATCTGCAACAATAATTTTAGTCTTTAAAATTATATATTATATGCATAATTATTATAATATAATTACTATTTTAATTTGTAATTTGAAACGATTAGAAATATATAGTACACATTGTTACCTGTATGCTTCATTACTCTTGACGGGCATGGAGTACGCAATGGCACAACATTGGGTCAAAGCATCACGGCAAGTTTGTGCGCTCTCCGTTAATTGGACCTTTTTTAGACAATATTTTAAACAGCGTTTCCCAGCATTTAAGAAATTAATTGCAAATATTATATGAAAGTATATCAATATTCTACCAAAATCTTCTTGGTTGCATTGTAGACGACAATGATTTTAGTGTAAGCTTGGCATGCCTGAAATGGACATACTAATGTTGGAGAAGAGACAGAAATTTGATTCACTTCCTTCAATATTTTGCAATTTGGTTGAACAACTGTATAAAATCCAAATGTTGGTATTATTTTACATCCTTTCAACATTTCATTGTAGAGCTTCCTGAGTTCATGCATTTTGGAATTCCAAAAAAAGCAAGTAAGTTAGTATGAATTTCGCTCCTGACACCCTAAAAATCCCGTGGTTATACTGTCCTGATCCTCCAATTCGGCGGCACGTATGGATTAAAAGGGAGAATGTAATCAGTTGAATTGATTTAAGGCTTTTAAGTACATTTTCATGTGCCGAATAGTTACAATGACATAATTTTTATACACGTACGTAAGGTTTCGACGTGAAGCTCGAGCTCCGCTTCCTCTGGCTTAGATCCCCACCACAAACTCCAGAGGGAAACCACAAGGATAATCCCAAGCACGACCAACACCGCCTTTGCACTGGGATGAAGCAATCTTAATTCTTTCTCAACCTGCAACCGAATTCGACAACTAATCATGTAAAACCATGTTGTTCAAGTGTTCGAAAAACGTAAGTAGCCGGGCTTCAACCATCTGGATGCAGCCGGATTCCGGACCCAAAATATTTCCGAGCCGGCAATAGCCATGTACCTTAGAAAATGAAAAGAAGATTTTATGGTTGACGTTTAGAAAGAAATTAAATTAGTTACTCTGGACAAACGGCGTCTCCAAAGATTTATCCGGGGGGAAAATTTTAGACGTTTCCACATTTCCCCGAAAGAGGATGATTCCACCCGATAAATTCGAGCCCAGCCAAGTAATCCAAGTATCTTTGTACTCCAATCTAAACAGTGAGAAATTTTCCGCTCGTGCAATAAATTTTGTAACTGAGCTTTTGAGGAAAGTGAACTCGAGGTAAAAGTGACGGTTGTTTACATAATGGAGACGCTGTGTGACATCCCAACACAAACACATGAGCCTTGTTATTACCATTTTGTATGCAAAAAATATGAAACATTGGCGAAAGTAAAGTTTTCTTGGCAAATACTGCCTAAAATGGGTTGTATCTGGCATTTATTGTCATTTAATTATCTACGGGCTAATTGTTACTCTTATCTGCGTTTCTTGCTTTGGATTTTTCTCTGCCTGCCGTAGAACTCAACAAAAATTTATTTTACTAGAAATAGATACATACTTTAAAAAAGATTATTCACAAGAAAGAAGATTCATTTGATATACATGCCAGTAGACACGCTCTCCTATCTTTAACAATTATTAGAAAGGGAATAGTTCTTGGACGTGTGTAAAAATATTTTTCCAGTAGGTTAATGAACTTTCAAAAAGAAGACATTACAAATTCCATTACAAATTCCTCCAAAGGAGGTTGAAATGGACTTTAGTGGTTTCCGGAGTCGCCCTTGCACACTATGCTTAAATGCTTGCACATGGTAACCTCTACACATCAGTAATTTGAGCGGTTGAGCAATCACCCAATCAAATACAGGATAAACATGATGTCCATGCTTTTAATTGCGTAATACACTTTTATGCAATTAAATTCTCCGAAAAACAGTGAAAATGGTATTTAGTAGCACAGACACAGGACGTATCATGGGGAAATGAGTCCGGATTTAGCAAACGAATTCTAAGAATAACTTAATGATAAAGCAAAGAAAAGAGGTTGCATAGGGGGAAATTATGCTACTGAGGGATGATTTTTGAAGGTGTATTTTATACGCGAAGTTGAATGTGTCAACCTTTCTGGTTAAACATCCCGGTGACCTCAAAACGCACTTTTCTTGTTTACTGTCTGACCCGCACGCACTTTCCCATCGTTGGGCAATCCGAGTAACTATATAAAGGGAGCATGGCTTTTCCTGGAGAGTGCAGAAAGCACTTGCTTCTTGGTGATAACACTATATCTTCCCCAGTTTTGATAAGCCTTCAAGATGCGGGGTCACTTCCGACCAGGTATAGGAAAGGATCTGTGGGATTACGTCACCCAGAAGCCTTCGGCGGAGGAAGGATCCGGTGGTGGAGGGGAAGTTCCGGTCCCTCCGAAGCCCCCACCCGCACCCAAGTCCCTCCCTTGGTACGTGAACTCCTCCGTGAAGGCCCTGCACGAAGAATTGTTCCAAAAGTCGGTCAATCTCCTGCTCAAGAAGGGCGTGTTCTTCAACAGCTGGAACCAGAGGCAGAAGCCCCCGTACAAATATTTGTCCCCGGAAGCGCTGAGAAAAAAAAAGGACTTTGAACTTCGACGGGAATCTCTCCTCCAACCTGACAATCCATCCGCGGGGATCCGGGAATTGTTGTCCTACATTGATTTCCTCATTGAGTACAGCCCTCACCCATCTCATCCCTTTAATGTATCCAAAAATTCGGCGGGATTGGATCCGTATGGGATTGTGGGGGATTGGATGAGCACGACCTTGTCTCAGCCCGTCCTCACGTATTATCTGGCCCCCGTCTTTACTCTGATGGAACATGAGGTGTACAGGATGTTCCGGAACCTCGTGGGCTATCCCCGGGACGAAGGAGATGGGATGTTTGTTCCAAGTCATGGACTGGGAAATGCTTACGCCATTCAATTGGCAATCCAAGCCAAGTTCCCCAACGCTAAGGACAAAGGCCTTTTTGGGGTCGGAAATCCGAAAACAGCCATTTTCCTCTCCGATCAAGCCTACTATGGCTATGAAAAGTATGCCATTTGGGAAGGTAATCTCATCTTCCGATAATACTGTATCATTCTTCCTCCGAAGTCTACAAGTAAAAATTAATTCCATTTGTAGCAAATAATAATCTAGTTATATGGCTAAATTTTTTCCAGGGCTTGGGTCCAATGCGTGCATTCGCGTCAAAAGTGACGACCGTGGACGGATGAACGTAAAGGATTTACAGAAAAAAATTCAAGCTTCTTTGGAGGACAATTTTGTGCCCATCATGATCGTCGCCACAGCAGGTATTCTGTCCAACGCTCAAGCGCTTACTGCAGCGTTTGTAAACCAACTTGTTGACCTTGGAAAATGACAGCTTATCTCTTGTATTAACTTTAATTTCCTCTTATGGGCTTATAATTACTGAATTGCTAAAAATTTTCCCTTTAAAGGCACCAACGTCCTGGGAGCAATTGATCCGATTGAGGAGATAGCCGCTATCGCAAAGAAGTACCAGGTTTGGCTTCATGTGGATGGCTGCCTATCAGCTTCCTGCGTCTTCTCCGACATGCACAGGGGGCGCTTGAAAGGGATTGAAAAGTGAGGATTTTCCTACATAGTATGCATAATAATATTATGCCCAAAGATATATTTACATAATATTTTATATAGATACAAGCTTTAATATTTTTTTTGCTGAAATTGTTACTACCTTTTTCTACAGGTCAGACTCTGTGGTCTGGAGCCCGGATAAAATGCTTGCCGCTCCGTTTTTGATGTGCATAATCGTGACCAGGGAAAACAAGAAGATTAAAAAAGCCTTCAGTTTCAATGCGGCTTTGGTATTCAAGCAAGAGCCGTTTTACGACCACGAGAAATGGGACACTGGTGACAGCACCCTTCAAACGACCCGGAGACCCGATATAGTCAAGATTTGGTTCATGTGGAAAGCCAAGGTATGTTAGGTTTTTGCATTTGTTCATACTGTTAGTTGCGACTACTTCCAAAAAAAAGAAGCGGTTAATCAAGAGCTCGTGACAAACTTGTCCTTAAAGGGACGGAAAGGACTCGGAGATCAGGTGGACGGGACGTACCGGAACACGCAGTTGTGTGTCAACGAACTGAAATTTCGCTCACCGAATTTTGTGCTCATTCTCCCAAATTTCGACAGCAATTTAGTTTGCTTTTACTACATCCCAAAGGCTATACGACGGTATTTTAAATTCCCCATCTTTGATGATATGCTCTCGGTCAATCAACTTTTGCAAACGAACAAGGTGTCCCTCGTTTATCTTTTTACTATTTTCTATTTTTTTGTTTTCTATTTTTACTTGCTGTTTCGATATTTCTATCCAAGCAAAATTAATTTTTTTTGGCTTCATCTGACACCACAGATAACCGAAAGGATCAAGAATGACCTTCTCAAGAAAGGGAAAATGCAAATTTCTCTTGGTGAGCTGCCAGGAAAAAGTCTGCCTAAATTCTTCGTCATGAACATGAACAACACGGTCTTGACTCTGGAGGACATTCGATACATGTTGGATCTTATAGAATGGCATGGAGACCAGATTCGGAGCATTGTGACTCCCTGGGGACTCAAGGATGGGGAGGACACACGTCTTTACGTGGACGAAGGTAAAAAATCTTTGGAGCTTTCCCGAAGAAGAATACATTTTTTAAATTATTTTTATTCAATCCCCGAAACGGATTTTTACTATTTTTAGGGGATGATCCTGAAGAAAGAATCGTTTTGTATGAGCCATCTGTGCCCCCTCCGCCACCCACGTACCCACCCTATGTGTCCGCACCCATCGAAAGCATGCACAAGCACCTTTTCAAAGAATATTTCAAAATGGCCCTGGAGATTGGGACTTACTTCCAGGATCGACGGGATGACGCTCCCATTCACTTCAATTTGCCAAACGCTCTTCTGGAGAAGTATCCAGTGTCCCTGGAGGATGCTGACACGGGAGGGAATGAGTCTGGAGGATACAAATCCGTGCCGGAATTAATGAGCATTGTCAAGGACACTATGTTCTACAGCTCCAGATTGGCACATCCGTATTACATATTTCAACTCGTGTCCGCGTAAGGTCAATTTAAACGTTTTTACCAAACGTCTTGCATCTATTCATGGTCCCCAAAGCGCATTTTTTTATATTGTATTTTTTTATATTGTATCATAGACTGGATCCGTACACAATGGTGGCCGATTACGTGGCTACTTGCATCACATCCCCGATGTTCACTTACGAGGACGGTCCCGTGTACACTATCATGGAGGCAGAGCTGGCCAAAGGGCTGATTTCCCTGGCGGAATACCCCAAGGGCGTCGCCATGCCCTTTGTTGGAGGATCCATTGCGGATGGGATGCCCGTATTTCTGGCCTACATCAACAAGTTCCCGGAAGCCAAGGAAGAAGGGATTCATGGGGCAAATGCTCAAGGAGTCATTTTCCACAGTGAAAATGCTCACTGGGCTACGGATAAAGGAGCGTTTTTCCAAGGTTGAATAATGAATATTAATTAACCGTTTGATAACTTGGAATTTCAACCTCATTTGACTAACATACTTTGCACACATAGGGATTGGTCTGGACAATACGGTTGCAGTGAAAAGTGACGTTCTGGAGAGAATGAATGTGGAAGATCTGAGGAAGAAAGTGGAAGAGGCGAAGGCCCAAAACAAAGTCCCATTTATGGTGTCTGCTACATGTGTGTTTTCTCTTTTTCCTATTTAAAATTAACTGGATTAACCCGTTTACCCTTCGTTTTATGGGGGAGGTTTTGAATGATGATTTTTTTCTTATGGAATCAGCGGCTACCACAGTTACAGGCGCCTTTGACCCCTTGAACGAGATTGCTGATGTGTGCGAAGAATACGGAATGTGGTTACATGTTGATGGAGCCTATGGAGGTTGTGTCATTGTCTCCGACGTACAGAAATATCGACTGGAGGGAGTAGAAAGGTTGGGGAGAATACTTGAAAAATAAAGGATACGTCATTTCAACTGCTCAAAAATAATTAATTTCTTCACAGGTCCGACTCGTTCACCTTCAATCCGCACAAAATGTTTGGAGCTGCCCGGTAGGAACAACAATAGTAATAACATTATAAAATTAACTAGAAAAGATTTAGCTAATTAAATTTTTTTCATATGCGAAGTTACACCACAAATTGGTCCTCAAATCACCCTACGATTTTAGCGGAGGTGGCCCCTCCGCCTTCCAAACAGCAATTTCGGCTGAATCCGGATTTGTACAACCAAAAGCAGTACGATTTAGGAGAGACAAGTCCATTAACTGACAGACGCCCGGACGTCTTCAAAATGTGGTTTCTCTGGAAGGCAAAAGTAATGGGAAATAGTGTCCTGAAGCTTAAACTTGAAGGTCGTTGTAGTTTGTGCAGAATTGTTGAATAGCGACTTTGTTGCATTATTCCAGGGCATTGTTGGTCTGGGCGCGCATGTGGACCGCGCTTATGAATTAACAGCTTATGCCTACCAAGAATTGCTGAGGAGATTCGCGGACAATCAAAGATTTCAACCCGTGATGAGCACTCCGCCCGAAGCAACCAACATTAACTTCATGTATGTGCCGCAGGAACTTCAAGGTCAAGACATAGCAAACCCAGAATTCCGACATAAATTGGAATGTGTAAGTTCATTCTTTAGTTACGTCTATCATTTTACATCGTGTGTACCAAATATGATTATTTGAATCTGACTCTATAAGTAAGCACTAAGCACATATTAAAGCTTGTCTTCATAACAGGTTCAGAACACACTCCTGGCGAAGTTGCTTTTCAATGATAAAATGATGTTCTCTTTGGAGTATGAAGGAAGTCTGCCGCAACATGTGCTCTTCTGCTTGTACAATACAACTATCACTGAAGAAGACATCAACTATTTCTTTGACATTGTGGACTACATGGGCCAGAGCATTAATCTCAAGAAATTGTTCAGCATGTGTCCAGGGCCAGACGCTGGGTCGAATTCCAAGAGGCTATTGGAGTTGGAGCAGAATGTGGACGACAAATAGCAGTTCTATCACCCACATTCAGTGTTCATTTCCCCAGGCTTACAGCATATATAAGACCAGCAAAAATAATTACAAAAGCTTCCTGTCCTACAATTAGCCTCAACAATTTAAATACTTTTACCCTTTAGCCTCTGGATTAATGTATTTCATACATTCATCTAGTTGCAGAAATAAAGCCCGTATCAATTCTCTTAACCATTGCTAATGCTTGATTTTTTATGAAGAACTGTAGCTCTACAACGGGGAAGGCTCATTGCAAGGAGAATGGCTTGTACGGTATACATACATGTATTTATGGTATACACTTGCATTTTGTTGCTGGTTTATTTGTATACAAAAAATTATTCTTGATTGACATAACGTCTCCTAATCTTAATTCTGCTAGAATCTACGATGGACACGGTGTCCTTTCAGTCATAAGCACATTGTACGGCAAAGGTGCAATAATAGCACCAAGTTGCTTGTCCAAAGAAGGCTTCGGGAGATCCGGATCCCAAGTGATGACAAATTGCTGAAAAATGCATGCGGTGAACAAAAAGAGTTCGTCTCTAGCTAAAGTTTCTCCCAAGCATAATCTCTTGCCGGCTGAAAAGGGGACAAAATTCTCGGGGGATTTTACTACAGACGTTCCCTCTGCATTCAAAAATCTGGCGGGATTGAACTGCTCAGGATTTTCCCAGTTCTCTGGATTGTGATGAACCGAGTACAAGTTGGCTATGACCACGGTTCCTTTGGGGATCAAATACTCGTGGAAATGAACATCTTCCAATGCTCGATGGAAAAGACCGAGGGGAACCATGGATGATAGTCGCAGGGTTTCCAAAATCACGGCTTCCGTGTACGGCATTCTGCACAAAGCAAACCATTAAAAACGACACGTCTGAAAAAAAAGTAGAAATGTTAAGCAGGTGAGAATCGTCATCATTACATGTAGCGATCCTGAATGGTAGGTGTCCGTTTGCCTAAAATCGTGTCAATTTCCTGTTGTAATTTCTCCTGGTACTCGGGGAATACGGACAGGTAGAGAAACAGCCACGTCAGAGTTGTACTTGTAGTTTCAGCTCCGGCTTGAAACAAGTCCATTAGCACTGCCACAAGTGTTTTTTCTGTGGAAATGGATACCAAGAATCAAAATTACAATCCTGTAATTGACGTAAAATCACGTTTAGCAATTAATTAGCACTAGAAATTCCTAATTCTAATTGTTATCTAATTACCCCCGCGCTCTCCAAAAAAGCTGGAGTTGCTGTTACCGGTACGCCGAATCTCATCAATAAATACATGGGTAAAATGTTGTGGCGAATCCCCCTCGTATTCTCGTATAATATTCTTTGCATAAGGATACAAGTAGTCATACGTGATGGAGATGATATCTCGAATTTTAGCCCAACCAGTCAGCTTTGGTGCTAATTTGATTAGCCAAGGCATGAACAAGGCCGGATTTCGTCCGCCTGTTTGAGATAGACCCCTGGAATAGTTTATTTTGAAAAATAAAAACATGACTAAAATGACTGGCAAACATTACATTAATTGTGGCAACCACTAATTACATTGAGTACATTAAATCTAATTTATTATTGTGCGCAATTTTTTAAATACATATATATAGTAATGTCAAAGAACTGACTTTTGTATGTTAAGCACCAGTTCCAACAGTTGGGGATCGTCATGCTTAAATCGATCTCCAACAGTAATAGTCCATAATGCATTCAAAACTGCAGCATTGAACCGATTTGCGGTGCCAACGGATTTGCCAGCATCTCTTCGGAAGCCATCAATCAGTTCGGTAATTTCATCCATCACCAAACTCTCCATGGATCGTTTGCCAAAGCCAAATTCTTTGAGCTGACGTTTGGCAAAGCGACGCTGTTCGCTCCATTCCTCGCCTTCATGAAAAAGAATTCCTATCCAGAGAGTTTTTTGTACATAAATTATTAATTATATGCATACAGTGTCTTGTTAAAGAAAAATGCGATATTACGTATATGTATACATCCTCCGAATATCCAAGAGGCATTCTGAAAATAATTAACAAAATGTCGCCTTACCCCTGCGTACTCCGCCTGTTCGAAGGTCCAAACCCTCAAAAGGAGGTCTCCCACAGAGAAGAGGGTTGCTCCAGGCCTCTTTAATTAATTTGTAATCATTAATAACGATTATCCTGAAAGCAATTTATTTTTGTTTCAATTTATTTTGGAAACCTTTAGGTCAGCATCTACAAAGTAGACGGTCGTAGGTCCTGTTTTATTTGATAATAAGACTAGTACATAACATTAAAACAACACGTGAACAAGCTAATGATGACAAAATAATACTTTTAAAAATATCTGCATTATTTTAATTACTTGTTGGATCCCAAATCAATAGAGAAAATTTTCCCATATGCTTTACTCATGTCAAAAAATAGCTTCCCCAGTCCATTTTTGTCCAACTTGCTCAACTGGTAGAGGTTACCGATGACCGGGATTTTAAATGGACCTAACAGCAATTAAAAAGACAGCAATTATTCCTGAGAAATTTTTCCGTATAAAAAATAACCCAAACACATTTGGTTGCATTCCAGTGCAATAAATATTCCGGCTTTTTCATCTACTAAAATACGTTTAAGTGATTATTTAGTGCCCATACCTGGAGGATAGTTCGGTCTGTAATTCGCCCAGACAAAAGACAACACCACTAAAACGAAAACAAGTTCTACCCACATTTTTATAATTTAAACGAAAACAACAAATAAGTCACTTCAAAACTGTCACAACCAAGGCTTCCAGGGTATTTCCACGCTTGTCGTGGGTGCAATAAGAATATTTTCGCCGTTCAAAACATAAATGCTTGCACCAACGTTTATTATTATTAATACTTAACTGCAATTCAGTTTTGTTCGAACTTAAACCATTCGAGTAAAATTGAACACAATGCTTTTTTTACGTGTTTGGAAAGCAAAATTTAATGCTGCAACTGCGTAATAAAAATGGAATAATAACAGCTTATTCATACAGTTTTTGTCGTGTGGATGGAAAGCTGACGAGAATTGTCCTAAAAAAGAGCCTCTAATACCAATGAGCTTCCGGTCTGAGTAAAAAATACGTTCAACTCCCCGAAAATGTGGGAGGATCCATAAAGCGCACCTTTATGTGAAAAACAATGCAAAAGAACTGGCAAAAAGTACTGTTTAGGCAGTGAATGGAGAGAATACAATGTTAAAGTCCTTTATATTTACCCACTCTAATCTTGACATGACTGGCGATTTTGTATGTGTTCGTGTTGTGCTCAATAAATATAAATACTGATAAGCCAGCATGGAGTTTGGACATGGATCACACATTTCTCATTAAATATATAATATATAGAATAACAGTGAATGGGCAGTCCAGATTGAATTAAATGTTTAGTACTTGGCATATGCACAACTGCCACACGTGTTTCTATACTGATGTAGAATAAATACACGCTTGCATCAACTTTTTTGTGGTCAAAAGTCGAGCACTGCTGCTTACACATGATTATATAGAACACCATTATTATTATCAACTTATTAGCTTTACGCAGCATCGCCGTAGACACAACTGGATGTTGTCTATGGATTTAAATACGTCATGGTGTCTACAATGGATTAATCTGAAACAAAATCGTCAGACCGAAAGGAAAAACTGCGTATTTAAATTGTGGCTGCGTGGAGACAATCGCTATCTGAAAACTGCATTCTCATAGTGTATTTATTGTTCACGTAATTATTAATCATCCATGTAATATTGAGGGTTAAATTATGAAAAAGTGACATACGATGGCAGCATGAAACGAGTATTAGCTCTCAGTAAAATGTGGTGGCCCTTAAAAGGGCCGTTGGTTGTGGTTTGGGTTGGGTAGGGAGCTTAAGCGCGTTCTCCGCGGATGCGGCGGGCGAGCTGGATGTCCTTGGGCATGATGGTGACCCGC
>JAQGBT010004842.1:0-15616 GCA_034698585.1 Disparrhopalites patrizii
TATTGATTTTCGAACTTGGCGCAGAAAAACCATCATAACTTCCACAATTTCCGTCGGAGCGGAATGGATTTTTTTTTTGTTGAATCCGCACCAAAATTTTCCGTACAACAAATTCTCTTGTTCTGTACCGTTGCGGGGACATTTAAGGCTGCAGTGGAACTAAAATGTTTCTTGGTACGCTCTCCACCAATAACAAAATTTCTTCAAGCCAAACATTCTCGTTTACGTTCAATAAAAGTGAATAGCATGCATAATTATTGTCATATATGTAATAACGAAGATCTCCAAAAGCAAACAAAGATCAGGAAGTATCCTCCTGGACGTACCTGGACTTATTAATCGGTATCCCTGTGGTGACAGCACAACTGTAAAACAACAAAGCAAACGCCAAAACGTATAAATTCCAATGAATGCATAAACAGCTGCCACGCTCCACCTAGCGGCAGAAGACAAGATTTCAGTCGTGACTCTCCCACACATCTCAAAAAATTTCATTCCTCTCTCCACCTCCACGCAGAGTTAGAAGCCAGACGACAAGCTTATGGACTTGGTTTGGTAAGATAGCGGCTATCTTATGTATACAAACGGCAGTCAAAAAAAACTATTACATATGTGCTATGCTATAAGGGCTGTCTGCATCATTTCTATTACTAAAGCCATACACATACACATACATGGGCAAACGCATAAAATTGATAAAGTGTTGAATCGGATGCCTTCAACGTTGCATTTTAGCTTGTACCTCATTCCATTGGTTTTCTTTATTTTTCATCGAATTGTCCATCAGGGTTTAAAAGACTTCATATATTGAAAATTAAACAAAACCAAACCAAAAAAAGCGAGGAAAACTCACCGTTACTTGGATTCCCATTTACGATAATATTAGCAGTACTGGCAGGAAACATGGTGGTTGCACCAATAGCAGAAGTCACGATGGCTTGAGAAGTCTTGGGAGGATTATCATCATCAGTCAAATCTACGATGCCACCATCCATGACAGTCTTATTCACATTATTACTACTAGTCTGAAGCATACTATTGAGAGCCTTGGCAGCTGCAACGGCCGCAGGATTTCTCATTTGTTGCAACGCAGGGGGCCCTGCCCTCGTGATTTGGGGAGTAATTATGGCCCCACCTTGGAATTTTGTGGCCGAGGTGACAGTTCCGCCATTGAGGATGTTGTTGGTCACCGCTGACAAGGGACTAGTCAAAACCGCCGTGCTCATATTGGAGGCATCCCCTATCCTTCGCATCTTATTATTATTAGCAGCCGCTGCTTGTTGCTTTAAAAGTTCTTGATGGAGCAGTGGAGGCAGACGTGATTGTTGGGCCTGAATTGTTTTGCTTGCGATGTTATTTGGCATGTCCGCCACCATCAACTGGGGTCGGAGCGGGCGCTTGAGGCCCGGATTAATATTCCCATTGGGTGCGGGGACGGGGGTCACAGTCGTATTCATGGACTTGAGTTGCTTCGCGACCAGAGCGGGTCCATTTTGTTGAGGGGCATTTGTTCCACTTTTCAAGACGGCTGACTTGGACGCCGTCATCACACTTTGCGAGGACTGGCTTTGGGAGGAGCTCTTCACGGATGCGGGAGGGAAGGAGCCTTCGAGTACAACTTGGATTCCTACGGATCGATAGAATCTTATGGGCTGATTCGTCTTACTCGCTCCACTATTCTGGTTTCTCCCCACATTTTCCGAGACAGACCGTACGGCTTTCGATAGCTCCGCGACCTGTGAAAGCGACACACGAGACAGACACATAAGAACAGGTTGAATTTACATTGGTTAAACAACATGTACATATCTACCCCTAGCAGTCGTTTTATTTCATACTTTCGTTGTATGTATTATGCACGTACACGTAAGTACACACAATTAAAATACTATACCTTTATAACACATGAATAACTCGGAAAATTTTCTCCTTTATCTCAATCTTTAAAATGCCGACTCAGCCAATATAATTACTGCGCTCTAACTGACCCCAACCATTCAATCCCCAAGTTAACCTATAAATGTACATACAACTACAACCTTTGACACCATCTTCATCTCCGTAGATTAGGATGCAGAACAAACAACGGCCACAATGTTTGAATAATTTACCCCAAAAATTACACTCTGCTCAAACAACATACCTATATATATACATTTGCATACCTATAATTCCGAGCTGAATACATTTGTAATAGGACAAACATACCCCAAAAAATAACTAGAGCGTACGCGTACCATTCACAAAAATTAATCCGCGCGCATCATACAACCTTCTTTTTAGGACCAAGAATTCGACCCCAAACCACGCCCCGGGTCAACCTACCCTCGCCCTATAATACACCCCCAAAAAAACCGGGAGGGGAGAACCATGTAGGAAATTAAAAAGTTAAAAAGAAAGATATTAAAAGCCTTAAAAAACCATGGTGTTCACCTTACCCCAATAGTACGAAACCCCATACAATGTCTTCTCATGCGTTTCGACGCCGAGACCATCATTAAAAATACAGCGTACTTAACGTACGTGCATAGTTGAATCTCTCCAAAAACGTTATAACGTCTGTGTCTTTCAAATGACCTTCCTCATGCATCATGATCGTGCTTATGAGAGTTTGGAGTTGGACGCGGCAACAGCGCACTTTACGACAAATTCAACATAATAAGAACCTCTCCCTCTCGTCTCTCTCCCTATGACGACGACGACGTCAGCCCAAAACCTTTCCACAGCTTTTCCCCCTTCCCTATCCTATAAAGGCTTTCTGCTGTCGGTCGTTCACCATCCCATATATCCAATGCTTTTTCTTCCACCATGAAGGCAGACGCAGAAAGAAGAGGAAGAGGAAAAAGAGAGAGAAGTATATATAAAAAGAGAGCGAGATTGCGTCTCCCGTGCCATGGACTGCATGCAGAGCTATAGTGCTGACGTGTACCTTTACACAAAATGTATCCCCCAGAAAATTTAATTCCATTTTCCACCACCAACAAAATGATGGCGCATCTGTAGCTCTCCTCTTCCCTCCGACCTTTCTCCTTTTTTTACCTTGTGCTACATTTTCGATGCCTGTGGCAGGAACGTGTAAAATGGTAGCACACGTATTTCCGACATTTTACTAACGCACAAATATTGAAATGCCCCTTGAAAAAAATTTAACTATTCGAAGGGATACGCTAAGGGCTCCTACAGAGCTTTTAAGGATTATAGCCAACGTTCAAAGTGGGCGGAGGGCCCTGAACCAACCAATAAAGGGACATTTTTAAATGTCCCACTTTAGAAGGGGAAGCCTTGTGATTTGAAACCGTTTCTTAACACACGTTGGAAGTCAAGGACAAAAGGAGAAGGGTTCATACAGCACTGTGTAGTCTCCCAATGTGTTTGCGCATGTCCAGACCGAAACTATTTTTTTCTTGTCGTTCGTTAATTTTTTCCTTCCTCTTATCCTACCTATATATAGGTGGTATTGGCTATAAGGGAGAAAGAACTTATTTTGTATGTATGTATATACTGTATGGAATGATTTTCACACGTATACAATACAAATATGACTTTGAAACGTGACGTACATATATGCCCTTTGAGAACGTATACAGGATGCTGTGTATACACACAGACATCGCCGTGCTGTGTAAAAAGTGCAGTCTGCATGTGTGTGGACGGAATATTTTTTTCTTCTTGGTTCTGAAGCTTACCACAGTGGAAAAATCTTGGTTTTATTTAAATTCATTTTATATATACCCTTTTGCGAATGGAATTCCTATGCACTCAAAACGTTTCGGTCTAGCTGAAATACATCAGGTGAGCACTGAGATGTATGACGTATACATAAATGTAATATGAGTGCCTAACGTCGAACAATTTGGATTTTATATGAGTTTTGTTTTTATACAAAATTTCAAAAACATTTTGGACATTTCAGCCGAATAACCGCACGGTTAATAATTCGTTATAATAACTCCGGTTCAAAAGCATATAATGGAAAAAAACTGGATGCAGAAGTAGACTTATAGGCTTCGATAGCAAGCATATGCATAATCAATGGTTACACATTAAGCATTATACGCCTTACATCGCACTGGTCAGATTTGCTTATAAAATGGCATTTGGTGTTCGATCAGAGAAGACAAGACAGGGTTTGATTAATTAAAAACGATGAAATTATAGATCGTGTTTAGCAACATCGGTAAAGTACACAATAATACGGGTTACTTTACAGGCTTGAGAGTAAATACACCATCGTACATAAGGATTCTGTAGGGACTTGGTCAATTTTGGTTCTTAAACGACGATATGCTGGTTATAAGAAATTATTAATAATTATTACATTTTTTACTATGGATCTAACACCTCTAACACCTAAAAGATCTATGTTGATTCTTTTTCCCTTCCGATTTTTTTTACATTGGTTATACAGCCAGTGTTGGTAAATGTAAATAGGTGAATTCATTGTATGGGTGCACGCACTGTAACTGTTCACATCGTCCAACCTGTCTGTGTGTATGTGTATACATGCACATATAAAAGTTCACTTCGCCAAACAAAAAATAATTCTTAACTTGAAACTAAAATGACTAATGAATTTAATTAATGTAAAAATTTGTTGTGCATCGAACATACTGGAACCCTCTGTAACTACCCAAACAAATTCAGCTAGCAAATATTTTAACTCAATTCGCATTAAAATGCATAGCAATAAATTGTTAAACTCTCGTAATTTTCTTGTTCCCATGTCGTCCTGTTGCCATGCTTACCAAGTCAATTCGCTGAATTGCCGTTATTATTGTTATTATTAACGGTTAACCAATCAGTTGTACCTGATTGGTCGAGACATATGACTAATGCTGATTACTCAATTTCTCCATATACGCGTGTGTTCATCTTATGCATATAGACCAAATATGAAGTTACAAAATACGGATTTTGTTAAAAAATCCCAAGTGATGGGCAAAATCGTTGAAATTAAAAGGAAAACTAACCTGACGTTGAAGATTTGAGATTTTATGGAAGAGTCGATCCCTCTGGGTATTGGACTGAATTAACTTTTGGTTTAAAACACCAACATTAGAATGAATGGCAATTGCCTCTATGATTTTGTCCATAATTAACGACTCCAAGTCTGTCCTCTTGAGAGTCTGAACTTGCTCCTTAATTTCAGATTTAATGTCAGCCGGGGACAGCACGGCCCCCTCATCCCCACTACTAGTCCGGGCTTGATGCACTAATTTGTTAATTGTATTCTCCACATCCTCCAGCTTGGTGGCGCTAGCCTGGGGGTCAGCTGTCAAGGTCACTTTATTAGGCTCCTTCTTCTCCTCCTTCGGCTCAACTACTGTAGCTATATTTGTTTTATTATTGTCCTTCGAAGTGTTACAACTATCACTGTTCTCAATCTCCATTTTCTCTTCTTTCACTTCCTTATCATCTTCTACAACTACAGGCCTTTTTGGAGGTTCAGCAATGACGCCAATGACACAGACCTCGTCATCATCATCCCCGATATCCACCGTTTCCGTACTAATTGTAGCAGTTCCACTACTCTCCGAGGGTACCTGGTCCTGGGTCACCGGGGTAGGTGGGTCAATTTGGGTAGTGGGGGTAGTTACCGTCGGGATAGGAGCTACCCCATCGTCACCCTCTATTACCGGGGGGCTATCACTACTACCCTCGGGGGTCGGCTCACTCTGTTCCATAATGTCACTTACTACTGGGCTAATCATATCACCGCTACCCTCCTCAATGACCTCACCCCCACCCCCTGTGTCATCCCCTTTGAGGTCATCATTATCGTCATCATCCTTCAAAAGTTGATCCTCGTCCTTTTCCTCTTCTACTTCTTCAATAACGTCATCTTCTTCTATCCTTTCCTCCAAAACTTGCTCTTCCTCCACTACTTCCTCTTGTCCCGGGGCTTCCACCTCCGGTAAATAAAAGGTCATATCCTCTCCCGGGGGGTCAACCAAAATCCCCACGACCTCCTCTTCCTCCATGAGGACGACGCTATCGGAGCTGTTATTAGCGGGTGAATCCTCCTCGGCTTCAACCTCCTCATCACGAATCGGGGATGACACGGGGTCAACCCCGAAGGTCGCAGTCTCTTTACTCTGTAGGCACACTTCCATCCTGATGTGATGAGGGTGATGTCCTTCCGAAAAAAACCCACTTTATACACCGCTTCTGTAAGAGCCTCTACAAAAAAAAATCAAAATAATAAAACACCGATATACTCGCAGAACCCTAACAAAAACAAATCCTTTTCAGCTTCGGCATCAGTAAATACACCAATAACATGCCGTTTTTTTTAAAATTTGGACAGCAACTTATTTTATCTGCTGTCGCCCTACAAAAACTTATTTTTATAGTTTTTTTGCTCGTCCGTCAAAAACGGTCGTTATTTCGGGGGGGGAGGGTTCGGGTCACCACAATTGCATTGGACAGAGTGAAAATTGTCTGTGTTTGATAAAAAGTAAACTTACGCTCGCACACTGCGTTGAAAACTGAATCTAGGCGGCCTCTTTTTCTTTTCTGGACTTATGCTATCTTGTAAAATCCTCTTCGGCTATATACTGCAGCAAGCATAGGCCGTGGAAAAGCAGGCACACTGGTCTCGGCATAATCACAATGCTGTGTGTGTTGAGGGAAAAAAAAAAGGTGCTACAAACAGATTTTCTTCTTTTCTCCTAGTGCACAACAATGCGCAGCTTTTAGTGCGCAGGAGACCTTCCCCCTTTTCCTGTTTACGCCCCCTTTTTGTCTTTAGGGGGAAAAAGTATCTTTTTTCCGTTTATTCCCCCCTCCCCCTCCCCTAAAATGGCTTTTAGGGTGCAAGGGGCTTTTTTATTTAGGGCGTTTGCGCCCTCTTTTTAATTCTTAGGAAGACGACATATCACATGAGACAGGGCCACATGACAGTCTCAGGTAAAGGGGTAGAACTGGCCTCTTCATTTCCCCTTCTTGGAATAGCTCAAGGAGTTTAGTTTTATTTATTTAACAGTCCCTAAAAATAGGTTATCCAAAAAGGCCCACCTTAACTATCAGAAATGGGAAATAGGCCACTTTTGATGCCCGTAGGGAGTAACCATGGCAACACGGAGCGCGTTTGAAAGGCTAAATTTGGCTTTGAAGCGGATTATCTTGGATCTTAATCTGTATTTATTTTGTGAGGAAATCTCTGGGTTTATGGGGGGAACCGAGAATTTACGTTATAATGGTTTTAAGAGTTAAGGTTAAGACCATTTAAACTTAACTAATCGGAAAAGTTAATTTTCTTTGTAATGGAAGATGGTTAACGGGTAAGTGGGAGTTAATTGGGATTATGCCGAAGATAATCCCGGTGCTCCCGATTAGGATGATTTTTCGATAATATCATCGTTTACAAAAGGCCAGTACTGAGATCCAAGCCGATTTAAGTCCATGAAAGTTTGACGGATTAAAATAGCAGAGGATTCGCTATGTTAATTATAAATACAGTGTATGAGATTTCCCGTCATTAACCATGGTTTAAGCCACCAGTATCCACTGTGATCGACTGGGTCAGGCGAAATTTTTACGGGAACAATTAAAGCAAAAAATAGACTTAGCCAGTTTGGAATCTTTCTCCACCTACAATCTAACGTTTTGCATAGGTTTAAGCCGGGAAAAAAGGGGGGCCGTATGAATATTTTGAAAGGCGACTAGGGAAATGTTTTTTTAAAGGAAAATTTGAGAATATTATGGCAATCTAAGCTTTTCCTCTTTCGTATTTGAAGAGGTCAAGGGGTCATATGGTTACGGAAGAATGCGTTTGTAATTTGGACTGACACAATTTAGAGGCCTCTCCAGTATTTCCATGGAGTATGCTTTTACAGATTACATTGTGTTTTTAGTATGTCTGCAGGTGGCTTTATCTATGGTTGACTGATCCAACGAACCTAATTTTCTGATAACCGCTGATAAAACACGGGTGATAACAACTGTTTCAGAATTTCCTTTATCCCAGTTTGGAACTTCTCGAGTATTGCCTTCGAGCCACACAGTGCCATCTAGTGTTAGGAATGCGACAACATAATTTCAGTGTTTATTTTCGTGTATATTTTTAACGTGTCAAACGTTTCGGCTGAAAGCGTGCAAATCGTAATTGATTGCTATTTTCATGTTTCTTCTCGCTACTATTGTTTTTTTATTTTAAAATGTCGGTACAATATGAATGCACAATAGCACAATAATTATTATATTACCTATTATTCCCCAATAAATGAAATGGAATAGTTTCTTCTTTTCTTCTCTGTAGACAATAAAGTATACAGAACAATATTATAAAGGTGTGTTTTTGAAAAAAAGCATATTATTTTTAAATACATAATGTATTACATACAAACCCCGAATCATTTCAATACATGGTTTTTACATGTTTTTTTTAGCATGCTTGTATGCTAAACTACAAGTTTTGCCACAATGAACAATTTTTTGTCTCGTATATATAAATGTTTTGTATTTTAGCCATTTTTACAGTTGTTGAGAGTAATCGTAAGTAGTTTAAACGTGGTATTTTTCTATATTTTGTGTGTAATACGTGATTTTTACTAATGTATGTATAAACTACACAATAATACATGAGCTGATTTGGTTTGTTTTCCTTGCATGAGATGGCGCTGAGCTCTTTTTGAAACCGTTATGTGTGAAGTTGTTTATGATTACAATGTTAATTTACATACAACCTAAGCGGTACGTTTTATTTACCAACTACTTTATTTTATAAATTACAATTATATTAAATATTAAATACTCTACTTCTAATTATATCATTGCCACACAATAATGTGTTAAATACATTTAATTTCCAGTTTTTCAATGAACTTCTTCGCACACCTAAAAATTGATTTGTGATGAAAAAAATAGACAGAAACACATTCTTCATTCTTAGAATATTAATATGAAAACAGGCAAACCAAAAACACTCAACCTCTGTATGTATATTTGTAAATGTATGTATAGAAGGAATACAAAATAATAAGACGATTTTTCTTTATCATCACGTCAAACATATTTATACGGAAAAGTAAATAAGAATGCACAGTCACAATTTTCATCTCTTTCCCCTCACATTATATACGCACACAAAAATTGTATAGCAACATCTTTTTCACAATTGAAATTTATTTTACAAAAAAATAATCTATTAACTTGCGTATGTGATGAGCAGTTTGGTAAAACTACGTAAGTTTTCTACAAATCTTCTGGCGTGTGAAGTGTATGTAGGTGTGTGTAATTATTTTAACATTCTAAACTTGAGTTCCGTTTCTACATTGCTGAATATTTTAATTTTTTTCATTTTTATTTGAACAATATGAACAACGGCGAAGCTTCTTTTTTTTTAATTGGTTGTTTAACAACCAGAAGTCATTTAAAAAAAACGCCTCGTTAATAATAATTAACGATGATCTGTACGTATGCATACATTAAATTATCTTATACTTATAGATGCCTAATATCCCGAGGCTTCCTTGTACTCTGAGCCTTCTAGAGTAAAGAAGTCTTCAAGCTTCCATTGGAGTGTTTCAAACGTAGGCCGTTTCATCGGGTCAGCATGCCAGCACTCCAACATGATATCGTATAGACGTTCCGGACAACCCGGAGGGCAGGGCATTCTGTAGCCATGTTCCACTTGATGTAATACTTCAGCATTTGTCATTCCTGGATATGGTATACGACCATACGTTACTAATTCAGTCAGAAGGATACCAAATGACCAAACATCAGACTTGATTGAAAACTTTGAGTAGTTTGCTGCTTCAGGAGCCGTCCACTTAATGGGGAACCTCGTTCCTATTTTAAAAAAAACAAAGTAGGTAGCGTAAAAATATTGTATTCCATTAAATAGGTACATACTCAGAAAAAATATGTATGCCTGCAAAGCCTTCATGAAACGCTTTTTGTACTTTTTGCTTTGAATCAAAGAATCTCTTCACTTTAATGTTAGTTAATATCAGAGTCAATATCATCATAATTTACGAAAAAATGTGCGTAGGCCTAATCGTTTTAATGTGAAGGGCGTTTGCGAAGATGGTATGGCTTAAGCCGTGAATGAAAAGAGGACGCGTGCATAAAGGATATTCACAGGACATCATGATAAAAGGAGACGACGAGAGAGACTTCTATAAAGCAACTGCTCTCAGAACTTGATGATGGATGGACGTTAGAGGGTGCAAAGACACCCACGTCTTTCCAAGGAGTGTAATAAAAAGAACCTTGCTGGCTTGAGACTCGTGTAAATATGCAAAAAGTACATAAAGCATTAATCAAGGATAATAAATAAATGATGATAATGACGATGTTGATGAAAGTACATGGCCTGGACCAAAGAAAACTCACCTAATCTTGCCTCGTACTCATCTTCTTTGATGAGACGTGCAAGACCAAAATCGGCAATTTTAACGGTATTCGATTCTCCCACTAAAACATTTCTGGCCGCTAAATCCCGGTGTATGTAATTTTGAGACTCCAAGTACGCCATTCCTCCTGCTATTTGAGCTGCCATATCAATGAGCTGAGGTAACTGGAAACAAGAGAGAAGAAAAATTGTATAACAACTGGTCATTTGTTTTTATTATTACTTCATCGCATTTCGCTACACCACATCTGAAAAATTCTCCTCACGTACAAAAGAGTCTATTAAAACTGGTACAATACCCATGCAATTCATTTTTATTTGGAGCTTGTCTCATAATTTATTTTGTTACAGCAAAGCATACTATTACCGTACCTATGTAGTTTTTTTCTGGGTAAGGTACAAAAAAAAAATTATATCAGAAAGAAAATAAGGAACCATTTATTTATTTTTTTCTACGTACTTTGAGCCCACGTCCTTTCCCACTTAAATATTCCAAAAGAGAACCATTCTTCATGAGTTCAGTGATGATAAATATGGGTTCCTCCAACGTGCACACCGCATACAACTGAATCAATTTCGGATGACGAAGTTTCTTCATGATTTGCGCTTCAGCCAAAAAGTCTTTCGGATCCATTGTTCCTGTGAAGTTAAAAAAAAAACAATGTATTTAGTAGTACAATTCGAAATAAATTTTTTATCCCCATTGCTATTACTTATACTTCCTTTCACTCATCTGAATACATACCCGAACTACATAATATTAATTTTTAACAATCTACAAAAATATGTATAACGTGCGTATGAAAGCTTTTTATAGAAAATCTCCTTTAAGACCTTGTACCACACTTCATTTAATTAAACACATACACGTGCAAGACCATTAAGATTTTCATGATTATTTTTTTCTAGAACAGGCCAACTCTTGTAGTTTCTGTCTGTAAAATTCATTGTTTCCCTCTGTTCGCATAATTTTTTTCATTTAGAAAGTACAATGGGTCCTTTTTACTTACTAAAAAAGCGTTGATGCCAACATATCTGACACTATCATTCGCTAATTGCAAGGTTTTTATATCAATCGCTTTAAGACAACGATTTTTCTAAAAGGTGCAATGTGTATACGACTACGAACGTCAGTAGAAAAATCCATCATCTCGGGAACTATTACACGTAATAACATTTACTTCATTTTGCCAGGAGACAGGGTGTGTGTAGGCGTTTGAAAAGCATATAGTATAGTAGTACATTTAGTGAAGGCAATAATTAAGTGACATAGCCATTCACCATCGATTTTTTTCTACCTAAATTCAACGCATTTCATTATTCATTCCCCATCGACATCATACAATATAATAAACATACATGTTTTTATTACCATTATTTACAATGATTAAAGTGCCCCTTTGAACCAGACATGTACCTATAACATTCCTTTTAACCCATAAATAATATTATGTCTCTCCGGGGTCTATTAACTTACTGGTTTAACTTGTACGCACACACACCTTTGCCAGACCAATCTTTTGACACAACAATTGAAAGGAAGATAATATGTGTATCTGTTAGACCAGTAAAAAAATGTCATTACTGATGCACCTAAACGACTGTAGCCCCCACCTGTAGAAAAGTTACAGGCATCATACAAAGGGCTCTCGACGATCCACTAATAATATTTCAAGTCAATACTGCACCCACATTCTGTCTTGCACAAGTAGGAAAATAAATGAAGAAAGAAGCTCTCGACTTTTTACACGGAACAAAACAAGGAGTTTTACCTTATCCGCCATTGCAGAAGTAATATATAATAATTCCTTTTTTAAAAAGAATGGCAGCAACTATTTCAACTTCCTTGCTAATATTTCGTTTTTGCTTCTTCTTCCCCCCTCCCATGACTAATTCGAAGCCAGTTGCATGAATCAGTTAGAAATAATAATTAGGCAATACTACACCGTCATCGGCTTACCTAATTGCTTGTGTCAATTTCCTCAACTCGCTTGTCCTTTCACGTGCAGTTATGTATTCCTGCTATCTATTCTCGTTCCAATAATGCATCTCTAAAAAATATCCCTTCCTTGACAATTCAAAAAGAGCATGTATACCTAATTCCCATAATAAGCTCACACTGCATGTATACATTTGTAATTACGAACATATCCTGACAAATTAAGAAATATTAAAGGCAACGTGAGGTGACTGAGTGACTGAAACAGCGAAAGGACTTGATAGCTAATGGACTTACAATTTCGAATACATTCTAAAAAATTCTGCGAGTACATACATAAGGTTTCTTTTGCCTATCCTATTCTATATGTACGTATTTACGTATACATAATTCTGTAACCTTCCTTTATACTATAGAGGATACGTAAGTATATACATCAATTTTTGTTCTTTCTGGTAATATTTTCACCTCCAAGGGAAATCAACAATGAGCACACTTTCAATGTGCCAAATTGTAAAAGATGAACATGAGATTCAAAAACAGACATAATATTTGTTAAAGGCATGCTTGCATGTGAAGTAAAATACAGAAGAAATACGTTAGTTGACAAAAGTGTGCTTAGTACGGGGATGTACATACATGCAATTTGAAAGTACATTGTAAAAAATTAGGCTTTAACAACAACGAAAAAAAAATCCCCTGAAGGTATTACAGATATAATAATAATATAATCTGTGACAACTTTCCCCGTAAGATTTATGTCTGTGTAAATTACGTGGCGCTCATTGTGATAACTGTTTGAGCAATGACAGCATTATCCTTGTACACTTTTATTGTAAAAGCCAATATAAACGTGTGTGTGTAGTGTGTATACAATACAGTATAATGCGTAAGTTCAGCAGAGATACAGAATATGTACATATACATATGCATCGAAAGCTTAACACAGTAATTACGTGGTGCACTCATTGCCCAGACGAAATGGGAGTTACTTTGCTGAGCAGGACAAATTCTGTAGCAAGTTAGAAACACCCTGGTCTAAATTTGAAACTTAAATATTTGAGCACACTCTGACTATAACTGCAGGTTGCAAACAAAAAAAAAACGTGCTAAAAACAGTCCGCAAAAAAAATTGTGAGATTAATGAACGGGATATGCGGAAATACGACAATTGACTGTCAATCCTTGACGGTGTCAAAATTCATCCGCACTTATAGGTCAGTGCCACCGCAGGGGTAAATGTAATAACAATAATGATGATCACATATTTTTTTCAACCTGTAGCCAAAATACACATTGCGTAGGCAATCGCATTAAGATAATTCAATAGTAAATTCCTATATGTACATGTTTGGGTGAAGAGAGAAAAAAAATGAGCAACTTTTTGACCACAAACCCACAAAGCTCTTTACAAGGAAATCAGTACAAAGGAGGCCATAAATGCCAATTTATATTAAACTCTTATATAAATATAAATACTAACTACTCTATTTGCATCCATTCGACAAGGCTTTGGCGGTTTAGACAAGGAACAGGTTAAAATGAAAAACATTCCTGGCCCAAGTGACGGGCGGAGAAATTGCATAAGTGTAAAAAAAAAACTAATTTTGCCACACAAAGGAAAAATAATGGGAAAACTTTTCCCACTGCATCTTGTCCTGAGTCATATCTATTATTCTTACCAGGCTTGAGTGTCTTGATAGCCACCGGAGTAGTATTATTCCAGAGACCCTCCCAAACTTCCCCGAATTGGCCGTGTCCCAACTTGCGTAGGAATTTAAGGGAAGATCGATCAATCTCCCATTGATCCCTGGTATTATGTGAGAGTCCCCCGGTGACTGGCTTCTCCACTTGAATACATGGCTTCCGAAGATTCACGCACAGACCATCTGCATCTTTGGAGTAATGGTCCACCAATTCTTGAAGGGTGCGGAAAGTTGTGCGACGTGCAATGAAAAATCCACCTGCAAACGAGACAACATGAATGAAGGAGACAAATGAGAAAGGGCTGACTCACGATTATTAATCGTCCTTCCCCTCAAACGGACACGACGCCAACGACAAAAAATGTCAATCAAAGTCACACTTTCATATTACATTACATTCTTCTATAATTTCTTCCTTTTCATCCCTTCATTTTGTCTGTACTTGAAGTTCCTCCATATTTGACTACTTTTACGGACTTAACTTTAAGTGTGTAATAGTTTCGACATTAAGACCTGTATTATTTATCACCTTGAAAAACAAAACATTTTGCAAAAAGATAACCTTGAAAATCACTGTACAATAGCAAGACATTTGCAACTTGTAAAAATAATGATGGGAGAATAAATTGTCTTTAAAAAAAAAAATTCTTGCATACAAGTTGCATACATACAGAACCTACACCTACAGGATATTTAATGGGACTCTTCTTCGTGTGGTAAAGCAATCTCATTGTAAAACGGGTAGTAGTAGCTCCTTTACACGAATGAATGCATTGCACGCTAACCATCATCATGATTTTTGCATTCCTGTTAAGGTTGTTTGTGCAATAATTTAGCACTTTCTCACCCCCTCCCGTATACGTATGCTTAAGGAGGTTGAGGAGAGGATACTTTTTCACCATTCTTTTCTTTTCCATTGTATTTAACAGGTTGGATGCTATTTAGGCTCGAACCTGTCAGAAGGATTCCCAAGAAGTGTGCAATACATTCATTTCCAAAGGAGGTGTGTTAAAAAAAAAAAATTGAAACCTATACTTATTTCTGAATACAATACATTATTTTTGCAGGGAAACGTAAGACCGTTTATGTACCACCCGGTTTATTAGTACCTGTACAGCTTATGCTCCTACAAAAATTACCACATGACCAAGCATGGGTACATCTTCCGAACAAGAAGCACATAATATAATGTTCTAAATTCTGTACTAATGCCCTTACCATCATCCAATTGTCGAATTCTGTAATGCTTGACGGTGTCCCCATCACGCACGGACAGCGAATAGTCATTCCGTCTTGACTCCGAGTCTCGAATGAGAAAAGCTCCATGTTCATTTTCCGGAAGAAGTAACTTCTTTTCAGCTTCTATCCGCTTGATCTTTCCAAAGTACCACCTGTATTGGGATCGTAATAGCAATTAATAATGGAATAGTAATAATTAGTTTCATTTTTCAGTCTAAACGTTATTATTACTTGGGAGAATATACCGTAGCATCGGAATAGGTAAATATTATAAGGAAATAGGAAGGATATAGACCAGGGGTGCCCAACCAGTTCAATCTTGCGGTCACAAATGTAATATTGCTGCAGTGCAATGGTCACAAATAAATTAGA
>JAQGBT010004843.1:0-15616 GCA_034698585.1 Disparrhopalites patrizii
ACCGTTTTTTAACGGTTTTCCTTATACCGGTTATTCGTTATAACGATTTTTCTGGCTGCTTTTTGCTAAACCGTTATAAAGAGAATTGACTGTATTCGTTTATAATCGTTAAATTTCATCCGAAAAGTCAGTAAATAAGCCGAAAAAAGTAGGTAGGATCTTCTATTTTAAAGGCTTTGTAACAATTTTTCTTTGAATCAATGAAAAATCTTGTTAAAAACACTCAAAAAGAAGAAAGTCGGGGAGAAAGCGTAGAAAGCGAAGGAAATCTCGGTTCTCTGCAAATACGCCGCATTCATTCGTGGTGTGCACTTTGGAAGATGCGGTGCGAGTGAGATTCGAAGAAATATAAGAAAAACCACACGCAGTACATTATTTATGCTCCGTGTTTTTTTTATCCAAAAACGACCAAAACCTCCTTGGAATATTTTCCACACACCTATACAGTGGACTCTGGCTATAACAACCCTGAAGGGAATGGCAAAACTGGTTGTTATATGGAAAAGTTGTTATATGGAACATTTAATATGTACACTGCATATACGAAGGGCTAAAAAATAAAGTTGTTATAGAGAAAAGTTGTTATAAGGAGAGTTGTTATAGAGAGAGTCCACTGTATTCGTCGTAGGTATATACGCACGTACTTATGTACGAAGGCCATAGATTCAAGTTGGTTCAAGTCCATTCGGCAGTACCTTCAAGGTACAGTCGACTCTCTCTATAACAGCACCCTATCTGCACCAGAAAAAGTGTTCTTATATCAAACTGCTGGTATAGAGAATTAGTTAAAAACATTAATATTAATTAATGAAGATTATATTCAGGCTCGACTTCGATACTTTTCTAAATTCTAGCAATATTTACACAATTGGGCGTAAATATTTGCATTTTAGCGAGAAAAGAATAAAATTGTGCTGGTACAGTAGAGTATTTCTATAAGTATATAGTCTCTTTATAACAACATTTTTATGTAGCAACACGATTTTTTCAGCCCCTCGTGCAGGTAAGGTATATATTTAATGTTCTACATTTAACAACGTTTCCCTGTAACAATATTTTTCGCCCTTCCCTTGAGAGTTGTTATATGGAGACTCCACTGTATAGAGTTCCGGTGCTGCTATAAATGAAAAGTTATTATTGAAGGGATACCTGACTTAGACGCTAATGCTCTTATAGGAAGAAAGTGTTGTTACAGTGAGTGGAATGTGACCAAGGGAAGAAAATACTCTGCTGTTATAGGGAGTGCTCTTATAGAGAGAGCGCTTTGCATGGTAAAGCTGTAGGGGGGTTCAGCAGAGCTGTTATAGAGTAAGTGCTCTTATATAGGAAGGGCCAGTATAGGGAGAGTCGACTGTAGATGAAAATATTACCCTTTCGCAATGTATTTTAATGGTGAAAGAAAATGTTTTGATGTCTTTAAAATTATTCCCTTCAGCCTCGGATCTCTTAAAAAGTCTTGTCTAGATTCTATTTGAAATAAAGGTAAAATATTTCATTTTGAGAAGGGCTTAAATCCTTTTAAATCCATATCCTTCATATGTATGTACATACAGTGGAGTCTCTACATAGGTAACAACATTGAAGCAAAGGACGAAAAATATTGTTACAGGGAAAGCTTGTTATCTATAGAACGTTAAATATGCACTTCACATGCACGAAGGGCTGGAAAAAAATGTTGTTACTGAGAAATGTTGTTATAAAGAGACTTTTTATAGAGAGACCACTGTAAGCCCTCGCCTTTTTTTACCTCAATATTTTTTACAATACATGGAGATTTCTCCGTCTCTCAAAAGAGAATTCCTCAGCTTTTGGGATGATTCTTTTTTGTTTTCTCCAAGCTTTCACCAAAGGCTGATGGCCACTTTTTGATTCGGCTATGCACCGCAAAAAGCACTTTTGATCTGCTTTCACCTTCATTTTCCTTCAACTCTCTCTTTGCATGGAAGATTACATGTTAGCCCCCGAAAATTTCTTTCACATTCGGATTTTTTTTGGAGGCGGCGGCGGCCTGAATTCGGATTCCCCTTTAAAATATTTTATCCTACATAATCTATAGACACGTTCCAACGCAGGACGCCGCCCGAAGTTTTTCAAACGGAGCCTCACCATAATAGCAATGGTAATGCAATACTTTCGTTTGAAAAACATTTTTTCGAATTATACATTCTCTTTAACTTTGACTTTCCTTGACTTTCTCTGATTCTCTTTAATATTTAATTTTCTGGTATTCAAAATGTGTCAATAGGCATTACAGTGGAGTCTCTCTATAGCAAGTCTCTGTATAAAAACATTTCTCTATAACAATATTATTTTTTCAGACCTCCATACATGTAACGTACTTATTAAATGCTCCATATAACAGCTTTTTCCTGTAACAATATTTATTTCTATTTCCATCAGTGTTGTTATAGAGAGACTCCACTGTATACAGCTGGGTTATATCTCTCTATTTTTCCTTCTAAACTGTCGAACATTTTTTTCTTTTTTAAACCTCCGTTTGTGGTGGCTTTTTGATTCAGAAATAGAAAAAAGGGTATAAAAATCGTACAACGACCTATTTACAATGATTCCCACCAATCCCACGGCGAGATCGCAAGGCTTTTCACTGGGAGAAAGCAGCATTATCAGGTTACCAACTTTTCCTTCATACAATGGAGTCTCTCCATAACGACATTCGAGGGGAGGAAACAAATATTGATACTGAGAACTGTTGTTATATAGAACATTAAATATGTACCTTACATTTACGTAGCGTGGAAAAAATAATGTTGTTATAAAGAAATGCCGTTATAAAGAGACTTGTTATATAGAGATTCCACTGTATAAACCACGTAATATTATTTTCTTGTACAGGAAACCGTACGTACCTATTTATACGGCGTGCGTATATATTTTATATTTTGTTATTAAAGCGTATAATAGTATCTGTATATAAAAAAACACAATTTTCCACACCGTGAAAAATCATCCATGGAAGAGATAAAAAGGGAACCACAGAGCTTTTCTTCTGCCTGATAGCGGCAAGACGTCAAAGAAATGCATACAAATAGGAAGGAAAAGAACAACAAACTTCCTAGAAAAATATGCTTCCCTGTGGTTCCTTTTTTTTACGGTTGGCACATTTAATATTCACAAAACATGTTACTTCCTCACCACCCAAGGATTGGCGTGTACAGGGTGACTTTTCAGAGAAATCCCGGGGAATTTACTCACCCTTTTGATATGGTTAAATGTACCATAAAGGGGCGTGAGCAAAACTTTCCCCACCCTGTACATTTCTTTCAGGGAATAGGAAGGCTGTACCAGGCCGACGGTTGAGCTGTCAGTCGTCCGTTTAATCAAGATTTACTTGAGCAATTCCAGCATCATCAGCTCCACTCTGTCTTTTCCTGCCCGTCCACGCGCCATTCTAATTGGGGATGTTTATTCTGTCGTTAATTTACTGGGTGGAATTGCGGGAGGGGGGAAGTTGGGTGGCCGGAATGGGGAAAGGAGCACGCTGTCGGATTTTGTCCGGCATTAAACATTTATATGACAGAATGAGGAGATGAAATGCGAGAGAGGACAAATACATAGGCAAAAGAGACGCAGCAGAAATACACCAGAATAGGATACCGAGGGAAAGCAAGAATTATTAGAGCAGAGCAGACGAGAGAAAATAAATTCGGTATGGCTATACAATTTCAACAAATACGAAGAACAATTGGAGTGAAAATTTGTAGAGCAGCAGAAGGAATCAAGAGAAAGCAATAAATAAATGAAAAAACTATGGAAAAGAAAAATAGAGAAAGAACTGGAGATAATGACGGCAAATGACGGTGTCGATGTACAATATTCCGCGGAGCCCCTCTATAACAACATTGACGGGAAGGTCAAAACTATTGTCACTGAAAAATTTTGCACACTGAATTCTCTGTATAACAATTTAGCTCGATGCAGGTGTATATAGCCATTGTAGCAAAAAGCCGTCATATTAGCAAATAATAAAATGATTGCTATAAAATGTAAGCTTATGAGGGCTGGAAAAAGTGCGATAAAACCGTTATACAGTGGACTTTCGCTCTATAGCAACTCTCCTTATAACAACTTTTCCAACAACTATTTTTGCTCTTCCCTTCGTGGTTGTTATAGCAAGAGTCCACTGTAGTGAGAGAAATACGCAAAAAATAGAAACATTTATAGAAAAAATGAAAAACCTCGGAGGATTCAAAACTTTAGAAAAATCGTGCAAATGCGAGAAATATTTGAAGTCGTGTTATAAAATCGTTACATAAAATGATCGCGAAAAAACGGTTATAAAACTAACGTCGTAGAGAGTGATTTTCTTATTGAAAATCTGTCGGGAAGGGGGCTAAAAAATACTGTCTTAATAGGAAAATCGCTATAAAGAGGTTGGGGATAAATAGCGAACTGACGATACAGTCAATTACAGTGGACTCTCGCTAAAACAACCCTGAAGGGAAGAACAAAAATTGTTGTTATATGGAAAAGTTGTTACAGGAACCGGCAGAATCCCAAAAAATGCAGTTACATAATAACAAAGATAGAGTGAACTTTTAGTGAATGCAAAACAAACAATGACATTAGAGAGAAATGGGACCAGCTTCAGACAAGACCGAACCGGCGAGGCAAGTACCATTCCCATTCGTATTAGAATGCAGACGAGGAAAAGAAAAGAAATAATGTTTTCCGACAAAAATACTTTCTCCTCCAAAATTACAGAGAGAATATGGAGAAAGCAGATTTTGTATCATCACTACATATTATTTTGTCTAAACGTCCCCATATTTCTCCCTGTCGCCCCAGGAGGACAAAGTGGAAGAGTGCGGGACGGCTAGATTTGAAAGGGGGAGAGATGGGGAAGCTCCCGGGTGAATGGATCGAGAAAAAAACCAATACGGGTAGAAGTGCATACTTTATACGTACTCCGGGAACTTTCGCCCACTTAGGCCCGGCCCCGCAACCAGACAATGGAGGAGAGATGGCCATGAATTGCAAAGCAGTTGGCAGTCACCACATCCAGAGGGATATACAGGAGAAGATTATAGGTGCAAATTATATTAAGTTCATTTTACAACGTGTTCAGGGAAATGGGAAAATATGTAACAATCGAGTCTCTTTATAACAAGTCTCTTGATAACAACTTTTCTTTACAACAACATTATTTTTTCCGCCCTTTGTACAAATAAGCTACATATTTTATGTTCCATATGACAACTTAACAGCATTTGCTGGTAACAATATTTTTTTCCTTCCCTCCAGTGTTGTTATAGAGAGACTCCACTGTCCCACTGTATATGTAGTTTACATATTAAATGGTCTATATTACAACTTTTCCAAAAACAACCATTTTTGCCATCTTCAGGATTGTTATAGAGAGAGTCCACTGAAATGCTACGGGGGGAATCATGTTATAGAGAAAAAATTGTTATACAGAGAGTTGTTATAGGGAGATACCAAGGTAATTAAAAATTATCGTGTTTAAAGCTGAACTTGGAACCGAAATTGATCTTGAACTGACAAAGAACTGTGCCAGAGGGCATTTATTTTTGGAGAAACGCTCGATTTTTGGAGGGAACTTAACCCGTTTTGTAACTACAGGAATTTATATGCACATAAAGCTCTTGATGACGAGGAGACGAAAGGGAAATAGAGAGAGAGAGAAAAAGAAGGGATGGCATCTCGAATGGGAAATATCGTTGTCGCTATAAGAGGGAAAGAGCTCGAGGAAAAACATTGGATTGAGATATTTTATGACATGAATTATCCATTAAAAGCCTCCTTCCGTCTTTTCTCTTTTGGCAAAGGTCTACTTCTGTACGGGAATGTTTGCATAGGGCCATGTATAGCTCCGCTTGAGTCCCCATTTAATACCTTGTGAATCTCCTTATCTGCCTAAATAACTAATTACCCGTTATGCAATCCTTTAATCTCCTTCGGCTCTCCACTGGCGCTCATTCTACCCTCCGCTTTTGTACGAGACTCTAATTGCTCTTCTTACCACCATGAATACTTACAAGGGCTTTTACAAGATCCAATCTCTAGACGTCTCGCTCTTCTCATTTTGTTCCACATCTCCCTCGACTTCTCTCTCTTTTTTGTCTTTTTTATTATTTTGCTGTCCTTCTTTCCCACACACCTTTGATGTTTATCGCCTTTTCTTTTCCTCTTTTCTCATAGTAAATTTTCTTGTTTTCATCTGTCTCACATTTTCTCTGTCACTATCTCTCTTTCATGTTTGATATCCCACTTTTTTCCATTTACATTTTCTGTTTCGACTTTTTTACTGTCTCAATCATTTTTGTTTCTCTCCGTCTTCCGCTTTTCTTTCTTTTTTCTATATTTCTATTTTCGTGTCTGTCTTCCACTTTCTCTCTTTTTCGTTATTTCTCGACTTTTCTCACTTTCTCTTTTTCGCACTTTGTCATTTTATCGATTTTCCCCACTTTCTCTTTTTTTCTTACTTTTTCGCACTTTCTCTTTTTTTCTTACTTTTTCGCACTTTCTCTTTTTTTCTTACTTTTTCGCACTTTCTCTCTGTCCCTTTTTTTGCACTTTCTCTCTTTTTTTGTCTTGCTTTTTCGCACTATCTCTCTGTCCCTTTTCTCTCTCTTTTCTCTTTTTTTTCTCCCTTTCTCTTATTTTAGCACCTTCTATCTTTTTTGCAGTTTCACTTTCTTTTTTTCACTGTCTCTCTTTTCCTCACTTTCTCTCTTTCCCTCACTTTCTCTCTGTCTTTTTTTAATAACTTATCACTTTTTCTCTCTTTCTTTGTATTTATCTCTCTTTCTCACTACAGTGGACTCTCGCTATAATAATCCTGAAGGGAACGGCAAAAATGGTTGTTACATGGAAAAGTTGTTATATGGGACATTTATTATGTACACTACATACACGAAGGGCTGATAAATCAAGTGGTTATAGAGAGAGTCCACTGTATCTATGTTTTTCTCATTCTTCTCACTCTTTCTCTTTCGTTTGTCTTCTCACTTTTTCTTTTTTATTTGTTTTTCTTTTTTCTCTCTCTATTTCTCGTGTTGTTTCTGTTTTTCGCTTCGTCTTCTTGCTCACGAATTTTTTTTTCTCTGTTTGGATTTCCAGATTTTTTCAGTTGTCGCCATTTTTGTTCGAATTATTCAATTTGTCTCACTCTAATTTTTTTCTCACCCGCTCCCTTTTTTATCTGCTCACTGTCTCTCTTCCTTCCTGTGTCTCCATTCTTTTATACTTTCTCCCATTTCTCACTGCTTCGCTTTCTTCTGTCTCTTTCAGTTTCTCCTCCACATTTGCTGTAGGGGTTTCTCTCACTTGCTTCCTGTCCTCGCACTTGTCAGGTCATCTTTTTCACTCTTTCGTGGTCTCGCTGTCCTTCTTTCACTTTTCCTCCACCATTTCCTCTCTTCCTGCTTCGAACATGTCCTTTTCTCTTCCAGCCCATGTATTTCCGTTTTTCTCCTTCCTTTTCATGAACAGCCAATTACACTGTAATCAGATCACATCTCTCCATTTATCTCTGCTTCTTTCTCTCTCTTTCTCTCTGTCACCCCTCCAAAGACCTATGTAGATCCTCACCCACGCAGCTCCGCTTAGATAAGTATGCCAAACTGCTGTGAGGATTACCCATGGTTATTACTGATAGTGCCTCTTGAAATCCCTCGCCTCCTTGTCTCTTAAGCGAAGTATCAAAGGGAAACATTTTCTCCTCATCCACCGAAGAAAATTTGCTCATTCTCTCACGGAGGATCTATTACCATTCCCACCAAAAACACAATCCCATGCCGGAGGGATACTATTTATCTCCATCCGAAAAAACATCCCTTCCTCCCCCATCCTGGTGAGTAATATTTCATTTCTCTGTGGATTTAAAGGATGGTTGCTTCCAGGCGTGGGCACGTATATACAGGGGAGTCTCTCTATAACAACACTGACGGGAAGGGAAAAAGTATTGTTACAGAGAAATGTTCTCACGTAGAACATTCGGTATCTACTTTGAATATATGAAGTGCGGAAAAAATAATGTTGCTATCAAGAAATTGTTGTTATAAAGAGACTTGTCATACAGAGACTCCAACGTACATTTGAAATTGCTCCAAAACAAGTTTTGAAGAACATGTGTATGCATTTTACGTCAATGAATAAAGAACACAAACATACAGTAGAGTCTCTCTATAACAACTCTCTTTATAACAACATTCCTCTGTAACAACATTATTTTTCCAACCCTTTGTACATGTAACGTGCGTATTTATTGTTCGATATAACAACTTTTCCCTGTAACAATATTTTTTGCCTTTCCCTTCAGAGTTGTTATATGGAGACTCCACTGTACAAATCCATCCATATAATGTTTCAGTGGCTACAACTACAGTTAATTCTCTCTATAACGGTTTAAGAAAAAGCAGCCAGAAAAACCGTTATAACGAATAACCGGCATATAAGGACAACCGTTAAAAAACGTTTTTAATGGCGGGGGATTCGAAATTACCGAAAAACCGGTATACCGTGTGAGGGCGTGGTCTAAAACCGTTATAGCAAAAAGGAATTTATGGCGGGGGATTCATAAATTTGAAAACGATATATCATGTTTGGGCGTGGCCTAAAACCGTTATAGTAAAATACATTTATTGGCCGGGGATTCAGAGCTTCCTCGGTATAACGAAAAAACCGTTTTAAAATAGCCGTTATAGAGGAAGATTTTAGCATTGAAATTGTCTCGGGCGGGTTTTTGAACACCGTTATAGTGCGAAAACCGTTGTAAAAAGATCCGTCATCAGGAGAATTGACTGTACATAGAAATGTATGTTTTTGTTAACGGTTTTTAACAATCAGAGAAAAAATGTGCGCATTTTTAAGAAGCCTTCATACATAGCGGAGTCTCTTTATAACAAGTCTCCTTATAACAACGTTTTCTCTATAACAACATTATTTTTTTCGCCATTCGTATATCTAAAGTGCATATTGTATGTTCTTTATAACAACATTTCTCTGTAACAATATTTTTTGCCCTTCCCTTCAGAGTTGCTATATAGAGACTCCACTGTACAGGGAATTGACTGCATTAGAATTTAAATGTACAATTAATACGTACTTGCTTTACCAAGATAAAATCCAAACAACGTATATCGTCATTTTTTTTCTCAACGCATTGGCGCCATCCCTAAAGTTTTGTGGACAAAAGAAGTGTTTCTTCCCCCGAAAAAAAGGAAATATGGCTTACATTTCCCCTAATTAAATGGATACCTACTCCTTTGCTATAGCGAATGTTTATAAACACGCCCATTAACTTTGTCTCGGGAATGAATGTGTCCGGCCGTAGAAAAAAGAAAAGCTTTGGCTACAAATTCTTGTTGTGTATCCACCCGAAAAAAGTGTCCATTAGACGGTGCCTTACTTAAAGGGGACAGAAAACAAAAGGGGGAAAGATGGGAAGGAAAAGAACCACATAAAACCAAACATTCAATTTATTATTATGTTCCAAGACCTTCTTTATTACACTAATTGGGGATCGTCCCTGGTCAGCGGGTCCATTACAGTGATTGGACGAGGGAGAGGCAATATAAAAATCATCACTTTCTCTCCATCTCTGAGACCTTTCTCGCGTGCCCCCAGCACATTTTTTTCGCTGGGTCTGTTTTATTATTGTTGGTCCCATTGCCTTGTTATATATCCACTTCGACCTTTTCCAAGGAAAGTCCCAGATCAGCTGCCATTAACAAGTCATGTGTTCATCCCTGTCCTTGTAGCACTTTCTCCAGCTTCCTCTCTTTCTTTCGCAAATTCTCTCTTCCGCGATTTCTCTTTCTATTTTGTTGAACTACTCTGTTCTTTTGTTTTTTTGAACTCTTACTCTATACCTCTCTCTGTCTCTCTCTCTTTCTTACTCTATCTCCCTCTAAGTCTCTCTCTCTTTCCCTCTCCCCATCTGTCTCTCTTTCTTTCTGTCTATTTCTCTTTTTCTTTCTCTCTCTCCATCTCTGTCTCTCTCTCTGTCTCTCTCCTTCTCTCTGTCTGTGTATCTGTCAGCCTGTCTGTCTGTCTCTCTCTCTCCATCTCTCTCTGTCTATCTCTGTCTGTCTCTCTCTTTCTCTCTTCGTCACTTTCGCTGTTTTATCTTTGTTTATTCCTCTATGTCTTTTAATGCTTATCTTTGTTACTTTCTCCCTTGTAGTCTCTCATTCGCTCTCTTTTGCTTGTTCCGTCTTTCGATATTTCGCTATCTATTTTTGCTCTCCCTCTCTTTTCCGGTATTTCCTCACTATTTGCTTGTTTCTTCTCTCTCCTATGCTCCCAGTGTTTGTACGTATTTGTCTCGCTCTGTCTTTCTGACGCTCTTGTGCTCTTTTTGTCTCTTTCTGTCCTTTGTTTGCTCTCTCTGCACCTGAATTTCTCTCTCTATGTCTCTCTACGCTGTTTCTTCATCTTTCGCTCTTTCTCTTCTTTGTCTCTCGCTACCCTTATCTCCTTGCCATTGTCACTTCCGTCAAGGAACTCAACCAAGTTGAGATGAACGGACGACGTGCATTAAATACTACAAGCGTGCTCTTCCCGAGCGAAAAAATGTCACCGACGCTTTACTCCTGGAATCCATATGTGTGTGAATTGAAAATGGCTGGAAAAAAGCTGATCCAGTAGTAGCCTCTAGATTTTGTAGGAAATGGAGTTACATGTTTTTTAGGGTGCAGTATATGCGTATACTGTTATAGGAAGAGAACATTGGAGCTGATGAGCCGAGAAAAAAAAGGAGCATCACCATTTCAGACGTACAATAAATCCTGACTCATCCATTACCACTAATGCTTAATCGAAATTCGAGGGACTCTCAATGGAGAGAAAGGAAGCACAAGAAGACCGCGGGAAAAAGCGTGAAAGCAACAATGCGAGAAAGACAGGGTGGAGGATATCATACAAAAGAGAGAGAAAAGGAAATGTATGGGGAAGCACATGAGCGGATGGACGGCAAAGACGAGTAAAGAAAATAGCTTGATCAAAAAGAAGGAATAGAAAACGAGAGAGTGAAAACATGAATGAAAATCATGGAGAACCGAAAGAAAAGGAAGGATGGGGAAAATGGCGAAAGTGAGAAACTTAACAAGAGAAATCCAGCGAGAAAATTACAAACGAGAAAACGGTAGAGAAAAACACAAAAGAGAAAATAACAAAGAAAAATACAAAAGAGAAAACAACAAAGAAAAATACAAAAAAGAAAACAACAAAGAAAACGACTAAAGAGAAAACTACAAAAGAGAAAACGACTAAAGAGAAAACTACAAAAGAGAAAACGCCTAAAGAGAAAACTACAAAAGCGAAAACGCCTAAAGAGAAAACTACAAAAGCGAAAACGCCTAAAGAGAAAACTACAAAAGAGAAAACTACAAAAGAGAAATCGTCTAAAGAGCAAACTAAAAAAGAAAAAATGAGAAGAAAATACAAAAGAGAAAATGAGAGCAAACAATAAAAAAGAGAAAATGAGAGCAAAAAATAGAAAAAAGAAAATGAGAGCAAAAAATAAAAAAGAGAAAGCAGGAGAGAAAAATACGAAAAGGAAAATAAAAGAGAAAAATACAAAAAGGAAAATGAGAGAGAAAAATACGATAAGGAAAATGATAGAGACAAATACAACAAAGAAAATAAAAGAGAAACGTAAAGGAGAATGGGAGAGAGAAACAAGTCGTAACAGAAAGTGCGACAGCAAAGCATTATATGGTTAGAATTATCCGAAAACGCAGCCAACCAAGATCAGGGAAAGATGAAAAAACCCGAAAAGTCACTGTGTTAGCATTGGAATTTACAAAAAACGATTCCCCGAAATGAAAACCCTCATTTTTCCTCCAAAGTGCATTTAAACTGCATTTACAAAAAAACCAATACATTCCAAGGGATTCGGTTCCCATTTCCCCCCGTATTTCCTTGATTCCTCCCCGCCGGTTTCTCCGAGAAATGAAATCCTCTTTCTTTTGTATTCTCATATATGCACATCCTAGAAAAGGATTTACACAAATGTAGATACGCATTTTCCAGGAGGTTTTATACAGGGATAGAAAATGGGAAATTTCTAGGGACGTGATACATATATGGGGTAATAATGAGAACTGGGATATAAAAAAAATTTACTTGGAAACCCCGCCGGGCTAGAGAGAGAAATAGAGAGAGGGAGAAAGCAGGGGAAGGAGAGAGCAAGAGAGGAAAAAGCGATAGAAATAAAGGGAAGAAAGGAATCCCATTAAAGCCCAAAGAAGATTTTATGTGTTGATACACAACAGACTGAAAAATGGTTCTTTTCTCAACTTGACAGGATGGACAGGGCATTCTTCTGGAGAACAGAGGACATTATATGCTCTTACAGCTTCCCAGACCTCCTGGAACAACATTTTTTTGCCATGTTCTTAGTCCTTCTGGGACCTCCGGCAAATTCCCCGTCCGCGGCTCTCCAACGGGACATTACAAGTCCATCGCAAAGATCAAATCCTTCCTTACTCCGATATACAGTGAAGTCTCTCTATACAGTGGACTCTCACTATATACAACCCTGATGGTAAAGGCAAAAATAGTTGTTATATGGAACATTTAGTACGTACACTACACATGCGAAGGGCTGAAAAATAAAGTTGTTATAGAGAAAAAGTTGTTATAAGGAGAGTTGTTATAGAGAGAGTCCACTGTATCAACATTATTCATCCTCCTCATGGTTAATTTTGGTATTAGGTGGAGTCTCTATATAACAACTCTGAAGGTGAGAGCGAAAAACATTGTTATAGAGAATTTTTTTTATATATACAGAACTTTAAATATGCATCTTACATGGACGAAGGGCTGGAAAAATAATGTTGTTACACAGAAATGTTGTTATAAAGAGACTTGTTATTGAGGGACTCCACTGTATAGAGACATGTTGTTACAAAAAGCATAAATAATGCTGGGACAAAATGATACTGAAGTGCAAAAATCCCATTTTAAATACAATGCAATGTCCACGCCATGGAGTCTCTCTGTAACAACTCTGAAGGGAAGTTGAAAAAATATTTTTACTGGGAAATGTTGTTGTATGGAACATAAAATACAGTGGAGTTTCTCTATAACGACACTGAAGAGAATGGAAAAATTTTGTTATTGGGAAATGTTGTAATATAGAACATAAAATATGTATGTTCCATCTATGAAGTGCGAAAAAAATAATGTTGTTATAAAGTAACTTGTTAGAGAGAGACTCCACTGTAGGTATTTGCATGTGTTTTAATGCAAATGTCAGAATTCTATTTGAAATTGGATGATTTGGATTCAGCGTCGTACAGGGGAGTCTCTCTTTAACTAATCTCTTCATAACAACATTTCTCTACATAAAAACAGCATTTCTGCCGCCATTCGTACATGTATAGTACATACATCGTGTTCTATTTAACAACATTTCCCCGTAACAATATTTTTAATCTTCCCATCAATGTTGTTATAGAGAGACTCCACTGTATTTAGTCTTAAGATTTTGCCAGTTAAAAAACGAATGTTATTATACGGAACTTTTAGCAAGCGTTTAGTTCATTATATCCCTAACGGTTTCCCTCAAATCAGCAAATTTTCTTCGTTAGAGAGAAAACCCGCTATGGAAAACAGAAATTTGTGTGTAAACAATTGGGAAATTTTTTGAAGGTAGCATTTTCTGTCTCCATCATAGAGAGAAGACAGTTACACGTTATACCCTCTCCCTTATAGAGAGATTGGACTGTTTTGTATATACAGTCGACTCTCTCTATAACGGTTCCCCTTAAATCAGGATATTTTCCCCGTTATAACAAAAAACCGTTATAGAGAACAGAAATGTCTATGTTAACAACTGCAGAAAGTTTTTGAGGGAAGCATTTTCAGCCACCGGTATAGAGAGTAAACCGTTATAAGGGGGCCCGTTATAGAGAGGTTCGACTGTATTGTGAAAGGCGAGGGGAAATATTTTGTTATTACAGAGTAGTGTTGTCACATGTAGAAATATTGTTTTATAGAACAAGTTCGTCATTTATAGATGCTACGGGGGAATGAAAAATTTTGTTATAGGGAAAATATTGTTACAGAGAGACTTGTAATAGAGAGATTTCAGATCCTTCTTGGTAACTCCCCATTTTAAAACCAGGCTTTGACCTCATCTGAAATTGTTGGCCTGATTTTTTTAAAATAAAGTCTACGGTCAATTCTCTCTATAACGGACCTCTTATAACGGTTTTCGCACTATAACGGTGTTCACAAACCCCCCCGAGACTATTTCAATGCTAAAAACTTCCTCTATAATGGTTATTTTATAACGGTTTTTTCGTTATAACGGGGAAGCTCTAAATCCCCAACCAATAAATGTCTTCTTCTATAACGGTTTTAGGCTACACCCACACGTGCTATAACGGTTTTTTCAAATTTATGAATCCCCGCCGTAAATTCCTTTTTGCTATAACGGTTTTTAGGCCACGCCCTCACACGCTATACCGGTGTTTCTGTAATTTCGAATCCCCCGCCATTAAAATCGTGATATAACGGTTTTCCTTATACCGGTTATTCGTTATAACGGCTTTTCTGACTGCTTTTTGCTAAACCGTTATAGGGAGAATGGAATGTAATTCCTTTTATTCATGGTTATTTGTATAAAAAACGACCCTCAATTTTATTACGATTCAATAATTAAACGTGAGAATTAATTGTCTGCAATATAAGAATAGAAACAAGAATATTAAATTTTTATCTCTTGTACTACTTTCTGCTCTGTTCACTGAATGCATCTTTTCTGCTCTGATGTTTCTGACCTGCTTCCACATTTCCCTCTTTCAACCCCTTTTTTACCAGAAACTTCCCCACGGACAATTTTTTCCTCCCCGGTGAAAGTTGCTCCCAAGGAACAAAATAATATAAAAAAACGTCCAGGAAGTCTAGGATTCATAAATAATAAAAGAAATAAAAGTCTCTGTATACACAATTTACTTCAGCGGTTGTGTTGGGAGCATGGAGCTGTTGACTTGGAAAGCAGAGGATTCCTCCGTGCTATTGCTCTCGTATGCTTCACTGAAGTACACTCAAAGGGAATTTCTCCCGCTTTCTCCATTCGTCCATGTATGTTCAGAAGGAGGAAAAAGAGCCTTGGGAGAGGTACAAATCCGTTTTTCTCTTTCCATTTATGTACATGTAGATACATATTTTATATATGCGTGTACAAATCATGGACCGCCGGTAAGACAGTGAGCGTGCCACAAATGGAAAAATTCATACATAACTGTCGTCCAAGGAATTGAATATAAAAGAATGGGGAAAAAAGAAGAGAAAGTTGTAATGAAAATACTTGGAATGATTCCTATGGGCTGTCACTGCCGCAGGATTTTTTCCCTATTACCGGGCATTGGAATTCGCTTTCCATCCCATTTTATCTCTTTTCTGGTTCTCTCTCTCACTTTCATATTGTTCTCACTTTTTTTCTCTCATTTTCTTCCTTATTTCTTGCTTTCTCTTTGTCGTTTCTCGTTCACCTTTTCTCTGATTTTTCGATGTTTCACTCTCAATTTCTCTCTGTTGTCTAGCTTTCACTTTTTTACTCGCTTTTTCTCTCTTATTTCTCACTTTCACTTTTTTACTCGCTTTTTCTCTCTTATTTCTC
>JAQGBT010004844.1:0-15614 GCA_034698585.1 Disparrhopalites patrizii
TCTCTCTTTCTCAATATTTTTTGATATTTCTCTTGTCCTTTCTCTTTTTGTCCTTTAATTTCTCTCTTTCTCTATATTTTTCTCTCTCTCTTTCTCTCTTTTTCTCTTTTTTTTTTGATATTTGTCAAACTTTCTTTCTTTTTCTCGATATTTTTCAAACTTTCTCTTTTTCTGTTTTTGGATATTTCTCTCTTTTTCTCTCTTTTTCTATATTTCTCGCTTTTTCTCTATTTTTTGATATTTCTCGCTTTTTATATATTTTTTCATATTTCTCTTTTTCTATATTCTCTGGTATTTCTCTATTTGGATATTTCTCTCATTTTCTTTTAATTTCTCTTCTTCTCTGTCACTTTCTTTCGTTTTGACTTTCTCTCTTCCTCTTTTACTTTCTCTCTGCCCGTCTATTACGTATCACTCTTCCCTTGTCTACTTTTATAAACATAACTTTCGTGTTTTCCGCAGCAGAATAAACCACCTCTATTATCAATATTCACCCATTACCATTTGCATATACTTTCTCTTTTTCCAACTTGCCTTTCCCCACTTAAAGTCATAGCTGGAAAAGACGGGAGAGCGCGGTGGAGTCATTCCTTTGTAATAGAAAAAGTAAAAAGGAAGTCCTTCAAGAGATTCCATTCAGAATTGCATGTATCTTGTCCTACGATTAAAAGTTTTAGCCTTGTGTTGATAATTCTCTCTTTTGTTTCCCTCTTGAACTTCCCCCCCCCTCGAAAAACCTTGCTTTCCCCTTTTAAAAGAGTTGAGGACATCCCGGGGTCCTTTTGTTATCTGTTCCCATGCAATTTCTATATTGTGACGTCTCCCGGCTCATATTTAGTCCTTTAAAAAACTGCAATTACAAGGTTGAAGAGAGAAACTGCTGGAGAGATCCGCATTGGAGAGTATCGAGCTTTTTGTCTCCACAGAATCCTCTTGTGTCTTTTTTGACATTGTTTCCTAGGGATATCTGTTGGTGAAAGTTTGTTTTCGTTTTGTCTCCGGGTTTTTGTCTTGTTTTCTCTTGTTTGGTTTTTGTCTTGAGAATTATTGTGGGGTTTGTTTTTTTAATGTTCTGTTTTGTTTTTTTCTACAGGTTCGAGAGACCTCACCACCAACGACGAGGCGGAGACGGAGCTCATTAGCACAATTGACGGACATCCTGAGGGAATGGGGGAGCGGCGGGGGCCTTCGAAAACAAGATAAATCTCTTTCCAGACGCGAAACGCTTGCGGATTTAGCCAGGTTAGTCTCTCTATAGCGGCCCAGGGCGTATTATTAGTCCTTCTTCGTGTAATTATATGAGGTGGAAGAGGGAAAAAAACATAATTCGTGGCACGTATTGATTACATCGAAAAAAAATACATTGTTGGGTTGGCATCCCCTTCTTTCCTGAGGATTCAATGGGACCAAACATTTTTTTTGTCCTAAGGGCCGATTTTCTTTTGAAGGGTTTTCCCCGCTATTTTCAATAAAGGAAAAGTTTTTTTGGGGGGTCTTTAGTGAAGCAGCAATAGATAAAGTTTTGAAGCTTTTTTCAGTTGACACGCCAAAAGTTTTTGCCTGGACAATCTGTTATATTTTCTGAGGGAGAGAGAGTAGTATGACGATGGCAGGCCCGCACGAGGGGAAGGGCAGGGGAGAGCTTGAGGGCTTTATCACTTTTATTGACTATTTTATCTCTTTTTGATAAGCAGATTTTATCTGCTTCCAATTCGTGCCTGTAAACGATTTAGTTTTATTATATAGATAAATCCTGCCTTTTATACTGTGAAGATATTATCTGTTTTACTATAGGAAGATGCACTGTCAGGATATGAACATATCTTTTTTTCTTAAATGATATATCAGATGGATATATCATTTATCAGGGAAGATATAATCTCTGTTACTAAAAGGAAATAATATCAGTTCAGTATACATGAGAAGTTTATGCCGTCAATATTTAATGTTTTTGAAACTTTATCGAATTGAGATTTATCTACGTTTTGCAGGTTTGATCTCGTTAGAATTTATTTGTGAGAGTTTATCTCTTTGGATTTACTTGTCAGTTTTATCTCTTTTGAATTATTTGTGAGAATGTATCTATTTGGATTTACTTGTGAGTCTCATCTCCTTTGAATTTAGTTTTTTGTGATGTTTTATCTCGTCGGTAGATACACATCGTGTGATTATTACCGCTATTATTAGTGGTAATAATTTTGGAATTAGTTGCAAGTTTTATCTCTTTGAATTTATTTTGTCTCAGATTTTATCTCTTTGATGCATACACGCATAACGGCTGCACGATTTTACATATTTTATCCATTTTGGACTTTTATTTATTTAATTGAAACGAGCTTTTATGTGGGGACATTTTATCTCTTTTATGAATGTATCTCCGCCAACCCCTTGAATTGTGTTTCTTTTATTGCAAGGAGTTTTATCTCCTTTAATCCAGGACATATCATTTTGTATGGGGAAAAAGTTTTAATCATTTGCAATCTTGAAGTTCTTTTGTATTTGAATATGTTGTTCTAATATTATAGAATATATACATATCTCATTTACGAAACGTTTATCTCTTTCATTATCCAGATAATTTAATCTCATTAGTTGAATCTCGCATCTTATCTCCTTTGGCTGAAAGCGTTCTCTTCTATCTAAGGCAGATATGTTTTAATTATACTGGAGACGCAGCAATTGTGTTCGCAATCACGTTGTATTTTTATCCATGGAATGTTCATATCTGTCAAATTTTTGATTGAAACAGATAAACAATTGAGCGGCTTATCCCCAAAATTCTTGGTGATAAGTATGATCAGCACCACAAATAGGGATATCAGGGACGGAAATAATTAGCTTCAGTCAATAGTGTTTAGACATTATGATAAAGGCTATGTTAGCGCTTATCTCTTCATTAGCCACGAGCACTGCTTTACCAGATTGGTATCAGTTTTATCTTTAATTCTACAACCACAGCGGACACTCTTGATTGTCTAGCACTGCCAGTAGTATGCGGGACGCAGGTAATTTGTCAGTAAAATGTATATGCGTATAAACCAGAGACTTTTTTCCTTTCGTTAGCAGACCATTATTTCCCAAAGTTTGGGAGGAATTTCCATTTTTTTTCTCCAGATGCGTAACAAAAAATCCTGCAGGTGGAAGGGAGATTATGGCTTTGAAAGGAGATTATGGAGAGGGGAAGATTTTATTCTCAGACTTTTTTATGGTACTTCCCTTAACGACGATGATCTCATAAAGAAAGCAACTTTCTCCAAATTGTTATCATCACCACTCCTCCCATTACTTTTCAACGACGCTATAATTAATCCCACTAACAAGCCTCGCTTCTATACCGGGCTTCTCAGCTGGATATGTAAGGAATAATAATAATAATAGAGTAATAATAGTGTAAGGGTTAATAGAGAAAGTTACTAGAGAAAGTTACCAGAGAAAAATTATAGAGAATGTCTATAGAGAATGTTAAGAAAGAAATCTTTATAAAAGGGAAAGTCATAAGAAAGAAATATGCCAAAAAGTGAAAGTTGATAGAGAAAGGCAAAGTAGCGAAATTTGCGAAGAAAAAGTCAAACGAGAGAAATCTGCCTAAAGGAAAACGTCCACAGAGAAAGTCAAGGTAGAGAAATCTACACAGGAGAAAGTCAAAAGAAAGGAGAAATTCACAAGAAAAAAAGCAAAAGTTGGCAGAGTAAGACAAAGTAGCGAAATCTGCCAGTAGAAACTCAAACAAGACAAATTTGTCTAACGGAGAAAGTCAACAGAGAAAGTCAAAGTATTGCTCGTCTGCCAAAGAGAGAAATCTGCATAAAAAAGAAAAAAAGATAGTCATAAGAAGGAAATCTATCTAAAAAAATTCAACAGAGAAAGTCGAAGTACAGAAATATGCCTAAAAGAGAAAGTTCAAACAGAGAAATCTGCCCGAAAGAGAAAGTCAAAAACGAGAAATCTGCATAAAAGAGAAAGTCAACAGAGAAAGTCAAAGTAGAGCAATCTGCACAAACGACAAAGTCAAAAGCGAGAAATCTGCATAAAAGAGAAAGTCAAAGTAGAGCAATCTGCTCAAAAGAAAAGGCCAAAAGAGAGAAATCTGCATAAAAGAGAAAGGCGTAAGAAAGAAATCTATCTAAAAGAAAAATTTAACAGAGACAGTCGAAGTAGAGAAATTTGTCTAAAAGAGAAAGTGAAAAGAAATGAGTATAAAATAAGTCCGTGAAAAATAATACTACGAGAATTTGGTGCCAACCTAATCCCAGGTGATCTTGCAACCTCTCATAGAAAGTGCTGAGAAGCATTATCTCACGGAAAAAAAATCCGTGGATAACGAATGGACTAGGAATTTAATTAGTGCCATTGTTATAAAATGTCTTTCTTATTCTTGTACTCATTGTGGTCTAAAAATAGGTCATTACCATGGTCAAGACGTGATTCGACAATAAGTGCAGCCACAGCTGCTCGGACCAAAAGGAGAGAGTCCTCCGCGGATCTAATTAAGGGCAAAGTCTCCCGGAAAACGTCAGTGGATAAGCCCCGGAGAGGCTCCATAGCGGCTGTTGCTGTCAAACATATCGTTACCTCGCCAGGTTGGCTCAGCTATTTGCTTTATCAATAATATGTTCATTCTCAACAATATGCAATATACAATACTAAACATACTACATATTATACTCCTACTTTCACCCGTACTTTCTCACTTGCTCTCAATCTTTTATCTTCACCCCGGAAATTCCTTCTGTCAAGACGAAATCCTTTGGAAATTCCAGATAAATAATGAAATTGAACTCAAACCGGGTTGTTCCCTATTTTTCTCTCTCTCCTAATGCAAATAGAGGTTAGAGAATCTACGCTGGCATAATTTTGTAGCTTGTCCATTGAAGTGAACAGTCATTTTGAGGCATCAATGAGTCAATCACTGTATATATATAATTATATTATATGTATTATATATACTGTATATAGTATATAATATGTGAGAATCCCGGAAAGGGATTGGATTCGTCTCTAAATCTCCTCGGAATTGTGTAGGCCTTCCTAATTAGCTTAATCAGATTGAAACGGACGGATTCGTGTCACTACATGAGCTCTTCCTCTCCTAATTTGTATATTGGCTCTTACCTTTCTAATTTTCCCGCCCTTTCCCCGCCTTTTTGTAAAGCCGAATCGGGCTTTTGTGGGATGAAATTCGACTCATTGCAATTTCTTGACTTTCTCCCCTTTTCATCTACCGTTTCCTACGTCCAAATGAGCTTTTATTATAGATCTGATTGTCACTTATGAAGCTTCCGGGGTGACCCGGGAATATTTTTTAGTCCGAATTTAATGGTGACAGGAAAGACAAGGACATCAGGGCTTTCTTTGTTTATTTTTCTCCGTCAGATGCGTGGGCTGGGAGATAAAAATAATCATAGCGAAGTCGTTTTTTATGGGGTCAATTGATATTTATGGAGCTTCCGGGCGCTTCCTGCGATTTGCTTTTTGAACGAAGATTTCCTTGAGGTACAAACCTTTTTTTAAATGGGAGTGGCCTAGATAAAAAAATGCCGTATAGAGATAGAAAAAAAAGTAAAAATGGGAGAGAAAATATTGGAAGCCGTGGGAGTGCCTGAGGCTGTGGAAGAAAGAGATTAATATTTTGTTTACTTTTGATGATGTCAACCTTGAATTTCCGTGGGAGAAATCTGTCGTTTGACAATAAGTGTGGATACAATAGCTTTGAAGGTAAAATGGGGAGCGGGAAGGAAAGGAATCCAATTAGCCACTCATTCTTTTCTAAGGCTTCTCACATCCCGGCATATGAATAGGAAGATCAAAAATGATTCCTTTTTGGCTTTTTTTCATATTCAATCTTCGGGGTGTTGCGGGAAGGAGGAATTTCCCTGGGACAAATTCTTATGTAAAAGTAGTCAAGACATGGAGGAGAGCAAAAATTAGTCGGGTCATGAGAATTATTTCTTTTTCTCTCGGCTTCCCCCTTTTATAGCTGTCTCTTTTTCTTTCCTGTCTTCTCTATTTTTGCCTCGCTGTTTTTCCTTTTCCGCTTTTTTCCATTCACTCTCTTTGTTTTCTCTCTATGTCATTTTCTTTCTTTTTTCTTTCTCTCTTATTATTTTCTCTCTTGTTATTTACATTTCATTGCTATTTTCTGTTTTTGATTTTCTCCTCTTTTTCTCTCTTTTGTTCGTTTCCCTCCTATTTTTTGTTTTTTTGCTCTTTTGTTCTTTCCTCGCTGTTTTGTTCTTCTCTCAATTCTTTATTCTCTCTTTTGTTGTTTCCCCTTTTTGATATTTTCTCCGTTTGCTGTTTTCTCTCTTATTTGGCCACTCTTTTCCTGTTTTTCTCTTATTGTGTTTCTCTTTTGTTGTTTTTTATCCTATTTTGTGTTTCGCTCTTTTTGTCTTTTGTTTTTCACTCTTTTTTTAATTTCTCTTGTTTTTCTTGTTATTCTCTTTTTGTTGTTTTTCTATTTTTTTTATTATTTTCTCTATCTTTGTGTCTTTCTTTTTATTCGGTCTCTTGTTTGTTTCTCTATTGTGTTCTGTTTACTCTGTAGTCTCCGTTTTCCGTTTGTTCCTTTCTTGTTGCTTGCTCTGTTTTCGTTCTTTTCTATATTTCTCTCATCTCTCTTCCTTTTTTCTTTCTTTACAGGCTTATCTTCTTTTCCCTTTCTCATACCTTTGATTTCCTTTTGCTTACATCGTACTATTTTTATTTTACCCAAATACGCCCAACTTTCTCCTCTCATTCCCCCTTTCACCCTCCATATTCCTCCATATTCCTGCTGTGTCCCCGATTTCCCCTTGAGTGGCAGGCTATCATTGAGAAAAGATGTATTTATTTATATGTTAGAAGGGATGGATTTCTTCTGGGAAATTGTCCCACATAAACCCAGGGCTCTTGCACATGACGGGTCAGGAGGTAGCAGAGGATAGAATGGACTGATGGAGAGAGAATGTCATATTTCCCTCCTTTGATTCCGGATTTTTAAAATGTGAATCCGATCCCCTGGAATGAGAGTGTCATGGGGTGGGTTAAGAGGGTTGACGATACGGGATTTGAGCCCACTTTTGAGCTGTAGCCCTGCCCTCCCCCTCCTCTCCCCTCCCATGTACAGTATATGTAATAATGAGGATAAAGGCGTGTTTTTGACAGAGCCTCCAGAGCCGCCTCCAATCGTCTCACCTGCTGAGCCCAGCTCGAGCGAGAAAGTGCGGAAAGAGCTTCTTCGTCGGAATTCTCGACCCTCGCCCGAGCGAACCTCCCCGAAACCTCATCGTCTTCGGAGACAATCAACGGTCCTCGATGAATTTGGAACCAAGCGACGGGGATCAAAGTGAGCTTTCTGAAATATGTATATCTTACCTACTTTAATTGGACCCTAGCACTTCTACCCTTCCCAATCTTGTCTGTGTAAATGTCGTCTCGTCGTCATCCCTCGCTATAGTTTTTTTTATATTTAATCTCCAAATACACGTACTTCCTCCGTGCTTCTCATTTCCTTTTTTAATTCCCATTTTTTAACCTTATTTTACAAGCTACTGCACAGGGTGCCAAGAAACGATGTACACCCCCTAAACCATATGATCGAGCAATGCTGCAAAATAGACAAATAGACCCTTGCAGAATTCTATTGTCGATCTAGGAAAAAAAATTCATCCCGACCGACAATGGCTGAGTTATGGCGATTTTTTCAAAACAAAATAAAGAAAAGTTAAATTTTCGACGAAATTTATTTTTTGCGTTTGTCTTTAGAGACAAAGTTTTTAATGTTCCCCCAGCCTTAGGAAATTGGGCAGGCGTGTTTTCTGAGCATAATTTTATTGTCAATCTAGAAAAAAATTCATGAAGTTTGAACACGAATTAACCAAGTTATGGCGATTTTTCTGCTCCAAGTTCAAAATTTTTTATCCCGATCCGACCACAATTACAGAAGTTATAGCTGTTTTTCAAAAACAAATTTAAAAAAATCCAATTTTTGGCCAGCTAGAATTTTTGTTTCCGACTTCAAGAATAAAAATGTTCTGTTCCTCCACTCACGCAAAGCAGCAAAAGCATGGCTCCTAAGATCCGAAAATTTAATGTTTTGTTTTTTGAAAAAACCGCCATAACTCGGCCATTGTTGGTTAGATTGGGATGAATTTGTTTTCCTAGATCCACAATAAGATTCTGCATGGGAAACATGCTTTGTCTATTATGCAGCATTGTTACATCGTATTGTGTAGGGGAGGTATATCGTTTCTTGGTACCCTGTACATAAATAGAAAATGTATGTTGGAGGAAATTGTTTTTCTGGGGTTATTTTTTACAATTTTGGACAACTTTCTCTCACCTTTCCCGCTTGTCTTTTCTACCAGAACTTTCCTGTATTTTGGTGTCTTTTAATTATTTTTTGACATTTTTATTCTACAATTTTTTAATGTTTTTATTTTAAAATTCAATCGATTTTTGAATGGATCCCAAGGATTCAATTTTCTTTTTGGGCAAATTGTTGTTTCATTTAGTAGATTTATTCTTGGTGTTTCTATTTTCTTCAAATTCCCCTTTATGTATATACTTTCTCTCTCCTTTTCAAACTTACCTTCAGACGGAATGTTCCATTATTTCTACTACACCCGCTGGCAAGGAAAACAAGGCTCAAAAAGAATTCATTATGCAATGAATTCTTTTGGCTGTGAGAGAGACCAGTGAAAAACCTTTTATATTCATATGTGTAATAACATGCGCATGTCATGCATACACGTTCTAAGCCACGTAATATTTTTGGGACCTTTTTGTATACCTACAAAATGTAACTGATGTACACACTTGGATCCCACACTTTTTCTTTGTATATATACTTTGAAAGCTTAATTGACTCTATTCCCCTTTTGATCAACTCTTTCCCCAGGACGTCCAATACCTGGCTATCTTACCATAGAATATTCTCCTTCACAGAAAAAAGTAACTAATTCTAAGTTTATAATTTGCCTCCCATTTTCAAGAGGAGCGTTTTCTTCTCTTTCACTTCATGAACAAAGGGAAGCAGAATTTAGTCGAGGAAGGTCATCAGTGCTTAGTGCGTTATAATTTGTAAAGGTTCCCTCCAAGTTGCTCGGGAGTAGGTCCAGATGTCATCCAGAAAGTACCAGAGAGGCATGTTCATTCATATTTTGTCCAGATCCAGGAATTCTAATAGTTTAAGTAAAACTGGCAAACATATAAGAAAAAGGTTCACACAGAAATGAGGATTGCGTGACTTCATTTATTTGTCCAAGGCGGTTAGGAGCAAATCAGTGGAAAGAATAAAGTCATGTGCTTCCATAAAGAAAATGCATATTTGGACCAGGAAACAACAAAGGGGAGGGGCTGAAATTATTCAGGTGTCAATGGTATAGACAAAACATGGATTTATGGCCAAAATAAATAATAGGAAAAAAGAAAAAGGGTTACGAAAAGTGACAAAATATACAAAGTCGAGAAAACTCCAACGCTAAGAAAAGTGAGAGAAAGTATAAATATGTAGGTAAGAGAAAGTTGAAAGTAAAAAAAGAGGAATTCAGCGAACAAATATAGAGCAAAATAAAGAATATATAAATAGTAAAATTTTAAAAAATAGCAATACTAGCAAAACAAATAGTAAAATAAAGAATGTTCGAAGTAAAGTACAAATTACAAGAAAGTGAAAGCAAAGAAAATCAAGACATTTCAATGAAGTTAGAAATTAGAAAACGTCCGCATAAAAACTGGCACAGAGTGAAAGCATAATTATGTTAAATGAAGAGAAAGCAGACATAGACAGATAATAATTATTTGGGTACAATAAAATTGACAGAAGAGAAAGATGCCAGAGTGAAAGTAAAAATTTTAATAACGAAAACCGAAAAAATATGCACAAGTGAAAGTAAAAGATTTGAATAACAAAAAATAGTAAAAGAGGGAATATGTCAGAGAAAAATTATAGAATTTGAAGAGCTGAAAAAAGGGACAAGATGCCAGGATGAAGTAAAAAAAATTGAATAACAAAAACTCGAAAAAGGGAAAATATTCAAGTGTGAAAGTCGGGGAAATTGGAGAGTAGAAAAGGTAGAAAAAACAACAAACTGCAAAATCAAAATATTAGTTAAAAGGGAAAGGAAAATGCAGATTTTGGTGAAAATTCAGAAATGCAAAATTAGAAAGACGAAATCTGAGTGAAGATGAAAGCGGAGAAAGGATTGGAAAGGCGGCAAGGCGAAATTGAGTGTTGACGAGGCGAAGAGAGGAAAAGAGCGAGAGAGTGAATCCCAGCTCATAGTAGAAAATAATGAAATGAGTCCGTCACGAAAAGGAGATTATTTTATTTTATTTTCCCAAAATAAAGTATTGCCCCATATGTCTGTTCTGACGATCTGATTGCATACATCTAACATACATACAAAAATGTCCGTTTTAATGTGTGTAAAAATTTCTTTTGAGTTTCCTCTTTCTTTGGTTCTGTCTTTGGTTTCTCCTTCTTCTCCGTCTTCTCTTGTGTCTGACGTGATGTCAAGTGTTTATCCGATATTTTGTTTTGATATCCCAAAAAATATATCTCTATTGCATTGGCTCTTGCCGTATAGGATGCCGAAGATCAATGAGTTAGAAGGAGGCTCCCAATCTCAGGGAACAAAAAAGTTTCGTGACGGAAACAGATTTTTGAAAAAATCAGCCACAACTATCCGGACTGAAGTGTTAAGTTCAAGCATACGTTTTATAATATTAATTATATTTTATTATATTATATACTCAAACCTGTTTTGATCAGTGTTCCATTTGTTTATTTTTTTGTCTCAAAATAATTAGTTTTTATATCGCTCAGTCAGCCAAGACTTTCTCTCGCTCTTTCTCTCTATCTCTCGCTCTCACTGCTCTTGCCTCGCACTTTCTCTCACTTTTTATGGCCTGCAGACTTTTTTAAGACCAGAAACAATTTTTTTTACAGCGGGAAATTTAATTTTCAAAAAACAAGCACGAAAAACTAAACCGATTTGAGAAGCACAACATTTGTATGCACATGCTTTAACTTGATCCACCATAATTGAGCTTCTGAATGGCTGGAATTTAATTAGTTAATAATAATAATTAAATAAAAACAATCAATTATTAATATTTTATTTGTTTATTTATTTAATTAAGTTATTTTAGACCACGTCCATATTTTGACCATGCGAATGTACCACAAAAATAGAATATTAATAATTGATTATATTTTAAAAATAAAACATTACAAATAATTTCCGCGGGGAATTTACATTTTCTGGGCATCTTAAATCTTCAATTGATCCCAACCAATTTAGTTTTAATGGACGAAAAGCTAATTTAATTATCTCCAATTAGCTTCTTTATGCCTTTGACCGGATTGTGTATAGCATGCAAAACAATGGACACTTAAGTGTGCAAGATTTGAATCCATTACGCAACACTCTCAACAATCATACATATCAGCACTTAATGTGGCTATAAAGGGTTAACTTTGCAAGATTAAATAGACTGTGTATGTGTATCAAAATAAATAGCTTTTAAAATGTTATTTATATTTATGTGTAAAGTCCTCCTGTAAATACATATGAATTACATTTAAATTGTGAGCATTATTACAATGAAACGCATTACGAAAACGGCTGCCATTTCTTCCCCAATTATTTCGTTTTGAATTTTAAAAAAACGTAAAATGGTTAAAGTAAATAATAGTGTTATAATTATTGTTGTTTTTGTTAAAAATGACTACCGTTTTGACCGTTTTGACTAACTATTCCTTTTGTACAGTGTTGATATTAATGAATATCTGTTTTAATTCTTCTTCTACTTTCTCCCTTTTCTATTTTCGTTTGTTTTTCGCAACAATTTGTCCGTGAATTGCTTTCCATGTTTTGGTCCAATGCATGCAAATTATGTTCAAATATTGTACATTAATAATTATTGTAGGCTAATTTTAATTATGGTAGATTAAATTTAATTATATTTTTCGTCCTATTCTTTTTATTAATGAATAAATTTTTTTAATGAATGCAAGCTTTGACTGAATTTTTGGCGCCAAAATTTTATTTTTAATTTAATGTATTTCTTCATTGGATTGTTTTTTTTTTGCTTCATGCTATTAAACATGACCTTCCTTTCGGATGGTTGAGCTGATGTCTACCTCTATGGAGCACATAATTCTTGGCAAAAAAAACGTCTCTCTTGTTTTAATGGCAGTTTGTCCTAAGCCGTATTTTTCATTGTAAATTCGTTTTTCACCGTTAACTTCTTTTCTAAATTTGATTTAACTTCCTCGTTTTTGGTTTCTCATGCATATTTGTTTTACACAAAGGTATTGATTGAAGGTGTTTGTGTCCATGTGGAATGTTGAGTGTTGGAACTGTTCTTATAATTTTTATATTCCGTGTGTTTGGCGTGTTCAATGTGACAAAGGAATTAGAAGGAAAGAGTAGATATGGGTGTGTTCTAATGTATGAAGTGAATCTTATATTTAATTGTAATTAAAAAATAAAAAATGTTCCATGCTGTGACAGGCCATTTCTGTCCCCGGACGACGGCACGGGCACAAGTGATGACCATTCCGCTTGGTCCCGCAAGGCCCGAAGGGACTCGCTGTCCCCCGATTCCGCCGCCGAGGACGAGAGCTACCGGATGCAGAGGCATAATAAGCGACGAGCGAGGCGACAATCAACTGTAATTGTTGCATTTACATTCACTGTTTGATTATTTTTACAGTCCACATCTCTTCTAGAGGCAACTCTCTCGGAAAATAGCAGTCATCCTTTAATCGTTACAAAAAATCGTTAACAAAAAATAAAAATGCAAAACAGTTAGAATTAAAAATACATTTTATGACAGAGGATTTAACATTAAAGAAAAACCGTTATGGAGAGCAAATTATGCTAGGGCGAGCCCGAAGGCCGTTACAGTCAACTCTCTCTATTACGTTTTCCTTCAAAGCACCCTTCCGCCTTTATAACAAATATCGGATAAATAGAACAAAAAATTTTGTGTTAACAATTAGCGAAAGTTTTTGATGGATTTTGTTGAGTTTTTAATGAGCATTTTCTGTTATAGAGAGTTGACTGTATATAGAAAGAGGATGAATTGTGGGGGATTCAGAGGTAGAGAAAAAACCGCTATAGACAGAGAAAGGCGCGGCCTGAAACCGTTATAGGGGCAGATGCTTAAATGGCGGGGGATTCAAAATTTACCGGTGATAATTAAACAAATGTAATAGAGAAAACTATTATAGTTTAGAGAGTTGTTGTGTCATTGGAAACCTCTCGGACGGACATTGGAAGACCGTTATAGTGCACAAACGGCTATAGCCATTATATGAAAGTGGACCGCATGCAATCGACTCTTTCCATATAGCGGCAACCTTTCAACCAGTAAAATGTCCGTGTAGAGCAACACCTTTATAGTGTACAGAAATGAGAAATGTTTATGTTAACAAATGGAGAAAGTTTGTGAGGGAAACGATTCCTGCCACCGTTATAGAGAAAATACCATTATAAGGGAGCCCGTCATAGAGAGAGCCGACTGTATTAGTCATCTCAATGTTTTGCATTACTAGTTACAGTCGACTCTTTCTGTAACAGTACCCTTTAAAACATCAAATGCTCATTCTAGAGAAGAACCGTCATAGAAAACAGACTTTTCTATGTTAACAATTGGAGAAAGTTTTTGAGGGGAGCATTTTTTGCTGCTGATAGAGTGAGAACTGTCATAGTTGAGGCCGTTATAGAGAGATTTAAATTGTACTAATAATAACTTTAATGTTTTGAATTACTAATTAATTCTATTAACAGTACCCTATAAAACAGCCAATTTTGTCAGATATAGAGAAGAATCGCTATAGAAAACAGACATTTCTATGTTAACAATTGGAGAAAGTTTTTGATGAGAGCATTTTTTGCTCTTGTTATACAGTGAGAACTGCTACAGGGGAGCATGTCATATAGAGAGTCAAAAGTTTTTGAGGGGAGCAGAGAATTTTTTGCTGCTGATAGAGTGAGAACTGTGATAGGTGAGGCCATTATAGAGAGAGTCGACTGTATTAATAACTTTAATGTTTTGAATTCCTAATTAATTCTCTTAACAGCACCCTACGAAACAGCCAATTTTGTCAGTTATAGAGAAGAACCGCAATAGAAAACAGACATTTCTATGTAAACAATGGGAGAAAGTTTTTGACGAGAGCATTTTTTGCTGCTGTTAAAGAGTGAGAACTGTTATAGGGTGAGGCCGTTGTAGGGAGAGTGGACATTAATAAAATAAGTCATAATTAATGAAATCTCCAAATTTGCTTGAATTGTTGATTGTGGAGGGAAAATAAATGGGATTGTGTTTTTGCAGGTGACGGAGGGGGAGCGTCGAGGGTCTCGAAAATCTCCAGACTCGAGCTCGACATGTTCCTCCCGGGAGCCATCTCCCGTCGCCCCGCGGCCAGCCTTTCGTCGTCAGTCGACGACGGAAGAGATCCTCATAGCCAGAGGATTCCGCCGGCAATCCACCACCGAGGAAATGATGCGCTGTCGAAACTTTAGGTCTGCTCTGCTTCATGCTCTCACCTCCCATTCTCCTTTTTCAGCACTCTTTCTCTCTTTCCCTCTTCCTCTCTTCCCCTCTTCTCCTTTTCCCTCCTTCCACTCTCCCTCTCTCTACTACTACTACTACCACCATCTCTCTTCTCCATTGATTTATTCATTCACTACTTTCACCATGTACTCATTCCCTCTATCAACCGCTGCTTTCTCTTTCTGCACTTTCTCCTGGCTATAGACTGGGCCTTATCCAGCCTATATGGACCGTCCCGTGTCCTACACGTAAATATTCTCCCACACAAAAAAAATGTATACAAACCACCTGATTCCCTTTTTTTTTCATTCACAAAAAAATAACCTTTTTTTACACTCTGTGCTATTCTCTAGTTAAAGACTGTTAAAGATACACTCTTCCCGGTTTCCCCGGATTTTTGTAAATAGTATATTTTCTAAATTACAAAACGACACTTTTATAGGGATCACAGTAGTTCCTAAATATCTCCTTACTATTTCCTGATCATCTTAAAATCAATCCCGCCGAAATAATTGTAAATCCTTATTCCTTTGTGGGACATTGTTAGCGGTGTCAAATCATTTTTTCTGTTGGAAAAACAATAGTTTTTGTAGTGAGATTAATTTTGTGGGTAATTGGGAAAAATTGGGCATTTTGTCTATTTTGGAAGAATTATTTTTGTGAAAAGAATTGGTTGTGTATAAAATTGAGTTTGACAACAAGCTTAGTTACAAATTGATTTTTGTGGTTTAACACAAGTATTTTGCTGTAATTATCCAAAACACAATTTGGTGGAGTTATTAGTTTTTGGGTCAATGGATTTTTTATTGGATTGACAACTATTTTTTGTACTAAATATTTTTTTCTGGGTTTAAAATATATTTTCGGTCTTTCTGAATTTATTTTCGGTCTTTCTGAATTTATTTTCGGTCTTTCTGAATTTATTTTCGGTCTTTCTGAATTTATTTTCGGTCTTTCTGAATTTATTTTCGGTCTTTCTGAATTTATTTTCGGTCTTTCTGAATTTATTTTCGGTCTTTCTGAATTTATTTTCGGTCTTTCTGAATTTATTTTCGGTCTTT